>PVIJ01024024.1:0-13119 GCA_004024925.1 Scalopus aquaticus
GTTATTGGCTTTGTTTTTGTTGAGTTGTGTGAGTTCCTTGTAAATTTTTGTTATCAGTCCTTTATCAGATGTATTGTGTGCAAAAATCTTTTCCCAGTTGGTAGGGTGTCTGTTAGTTTTGGTTAATGTCTCTTTTGCTGCACAGAAGCTTTTTATTTTGATGTAATCCCATCTGTTTATCTTGTCTTTCACTTCCTTCACTTTGAGGGATGTGTCTTTCAAGACTTTGCTGAGATGTATGTCGTGTAGAGTTTTGCCTATATTTTCTTCTATACATTTTATGTTTTCAGGTCTTACATCCAGGTCTTTTATCCATTTTGAGTTGACTTTTGTGCAGGGTGTGAGGCAGTAGTCTAGCTTCATTTTTTTGCATGTGGCTGTCCAGTTTTCCCAGCACCATTTATTGAATAGAATGTCCTTGTTTCACTGCATTTTCTTTGCTCCTCTGTCAAAGATTAGTTGTTCATAGATATGTGGCTTTAATTCTGGGTATTCTATCCGGTTCCATTGGTCTTTCTGTCTTTTTATTGGAATAGCATTGAATCTGTAAATTGCTTTTGGTAGGATTGCCATTTTGATAATGTTAATCCTTCCAATCCATGAACAAGGGATGCCTTTCCATTTTCTTGTGTCTTCTTCTATTTCTTTCAACAGAGTTTTGTATTTTTCTTTGTATAAGTCCTTTATGTCTTTTTGTTAGATTTATTCCCAGGTATTTGATTTTTTTGGTTTCGTTTTTGAAGGGGATGGATTTCTTAATTTCTTCTTCTTCAGATTGGGTGTTTGCATAGAGGAATGCTACTGACTTTTGTGCTTTGATTTTGTATCCTGCTACTTTACTGAACTGGTCTATTATTTTGCGTAGTTTTTCTATGGAGTTTTTAGGGTTTTGTATATATATTATCATATCGTCTGCAAATAGAGACACTTTAATTTCTTCCTTTCCTATTTGGATCTTGAATGTCTTTCTCTTGTCTAATTGCTCTGGCTAGGACTTCCAGTATTATATTGAAAAGTAATGGTGAGAATGGGCATCCTTGCCTTGGCCTGATCTTAGGGGAAAGGCCTTCAGCTTCTCACCATTGAGTATAATATTGGCCGTGGGTTTGTCGTATATGGCTTTTATTATGTTGAGGTATGTTCCTTATATCCCAAGGATTTCAAGGAATTTTATCATAAATGGGTGTTGTACTTTGTCAAATGCTTTCTCAGCATCTATTGATATGATCATATGGTCTTTATTTTTCTTTTTGTTGATGTGTGTGGATTATATTGATTGATTTTCGGATGCTGAACCATCCTTGTGTCCCTGGAATAAATCCCACTTAGTTGTGGTGTATTATCTTATGGATGCATTGTTGGATCCTATTGAGCCCGATGATTTTATATGACACTAGACTTCTCAGTTATTCCTTAGGAAGCAATTTCCTCACTTCACTTTTAACTTTTTTTTAAATTTATTTATTTTTGCATACAAGCTGGGGTACAGGCCAGAGGTGTGGGTGGTGAGAGGGTTCACCAGAGACAGAGCGGGGAGCAGAACAGGCAGATGGATGGAAATACACTGCTGAGGGGAGCAGCGGGCGAGGCAAGAGAGGTCTGCCGCACCATGTGGGAATCTTCCTGGCTGGGCATCAAACTCGCGTCACTGCTGCTGACAGCTCCACAGTGCTGTGCTTAACTGCTGCACCACCAGGTAGGTCCACTTTTAACTTTTGAATGGAGATTTTACAATAAGCTTATTTGTTGTCGCTATTCCTCGAGACTCTTTGTTGTGATGAGTTCCTTTCTGCCCCTGGAAAAATGTAAAATGCTGTCCTCAGATTATCCTGTGACCTACCAAGAACCCGCTCCCTCTCCTCCCTGCTGAGAGTCATGTGGCACACCCTCCTCCTTGGCCTGGGCAGAACACCTCGCCCCACCCAAGCCCTCTGTACTTGGTCTTCTCCCCAACTTCTGTGGGATGGTCCCCTGTCTCCCCACTGACATTAGAAGGATGCCATCTTGCATTTGAAAGTTTTATTGTTTTTACAGTGTAACTTTCATTGACTGTTTAGTTGTCAATTCATAGGCCTCTCTTGCTTCCCTCTCCACAGAGGGCCTACCCATCCCTTGCTTCCCCCACATGCCCGCGGGCACCCCACTGGATCTCAGAAGGCCCTCGTGCCAAGGTGACCACAGCTATTTGTTAGGTTTCTGCTCTCCAACCTCCTACCACCCAAAACAATAGAATGTGCCCTTCTAACTAGCTCCTCCTTCACAGGATAATTCCTTTCTTACTGAGAGCTGGAAAGTCAACTGGAATGTCTGCTAGGAGCTCATCCACCTACTCAGGAAGGCCTGGTATCTTCCAAAGAGGAGTCACAATTGCCCAGACACCCCTGCCCTGCCCTGCCCCAGGTCCTCAGGTCATCAGACTGCCCCTGTGATTCTCACAGCCATCCCTGTCACCAACCCAGAGTCCCATCCCCCGAGACTACAAATCCCCAAAATCCAAAGGGCATCTCATTTACACCTTCTAGACTGGCACATAATTGTGCTCAGCAAATTTGGTTGAGTGAATGAATGCATAGCCATTGGGCACTGCTCCTTCTTCCACGCACAGACGTCTCATGTCTCTGCCTCATAAGCCCTTCAAACTGGGCTGTGTGGGCCACGGCCAGCTCTGGGCCCATGCCTCCCCATTCTGTTCTCACCGCCTGCTGTAATAATATTTGTGAACTGCAAGTTACCCCGTTAGGATTTACACTAAGCAGTACCAAGGCTGGTGCCTTTCTTCATGGAACTTGCCTTTATCTGCCTTCCATTTGGATTCCCTCCAAGTGGTCCGCCTCCCTTCTGAGTTGTAAAGCTGAAAAAGAAGTTAGGTTCGTGAGGCCAACCCATTAGGTTTTATCTACTCCGATGGGAGCCGCTGAGAGTTCGGCCTCTTGCTCTCGGAGGGTATCGCACATTTCAATTAGCCAGACTGACAAAACATTCCCCCCAACACAGCCCCTTCCTCTATGCAGCGTCTTCGATGGGCATGAAGCCCGCTGGTCATGTCACGCGCGCGCTTCCGGGGGTCTGGGCCGCAGGGGCGGCCACCTTTGCAGCCCAGGCGGGAAGGAGCTGGCGAGAGCCGGAGGATCCAGGATACCGTCGCGGTCTCAGCACTTCCACTGAGGGGCTTATCCTCCTCTTCTGTTTACCAAGGTGTTTTAAAAACTATTATTAATATTAAACACCTAGGATTGTAGGGTTCATGAGCTGCGTGAAAGGAAGGCTTAAGCTCAAGTTGTCTGAGTTGCTTTTGGAAGAGGATCAAACCCAGGCTGAAGCTCCTTCCCGCCTGACTCGCTGAGCCGTTGTTTTTGTATTGAGCTTTGGATAAACTCTCCGATGGAAGGAGATTGCGCTCAGCAGTGCACGCGCTTAGATCTGGCCTCACGTGTGAGTGCGGGCTGTCATCGTGCCTTCCAGGTCACTCTCCGAAATGAATTTGTCTTTCCTCAACGTTCCTCGGAGCCGGGGAGCAGACATTCCTCCGCCTCCGCCTTCATCCAATTACTTAACACCTGCAGACAAGCAATAACAGTGTGGGTGCCAGGAGCCTTAGAAATGGTTTTCTAGCCCAATGTAATCTGCTGCCCTGCTATCAGGAGTCACGTTACACACCTGCCAGGACCCCAGCCAAGAAAATAACATTCCTGGTTCTCACTGCAGGCGGGAATGCTCAGGGCACATTAGAGAGACGAGTGACAGGCGCGTCAGCAGCTGCCACAGAGCCCATTAAACATTTTCGACTTTCTTAGTCCCTGTATTCAAAGTCAATGGGGGACTAAAATAGTTACCAGAAATTTTCTTGTAGCTTTTTCTTTCAGCGACAGTTCAGGCAAAATCATCTGCCCCCAAAATGATTAAACGAGCTTGAGGACTCCTGCTGACCCCCTGGGTGACTTGGTGGATCTGAATGGACAGGCTGCCCGAAACAAGGAGGACACCCCAGCCTGCCTGCGATTGCTACCTCATGAAAAGTGTCTGAATATCGTACCTATCCCGAAGTCAAATATAGATGATTTTCCTAAAGATCATAAGTTTAAGGCCAAAACTGCCCAGATCCCCATCTCTAAATACAACCATTTCTGAAAGAAATGGAGCCAACTCTAGAACATTCTTTTTGAGAAAGACCCCAAATAAGCCTTGATTGGGAATTTTTTTTTTTTTTCTGAACTGGTTTTGAAAAACTTCTATTGCTGACTATGGTGAGAGTTAAATAAATAATTAGCAGAAATCTCTTGCATGTTTTTCACAAGAAATAAATGTGTCTGTTCCCAGAGCTGCCATATAATTTCATTTCCACCAACCTGAGATCTTAAAAGGTGGGCACAGTGTCTGTTCGTTGCTGTGTACCCGGAACCTGTGGCCACAGGCCCTGGGAGATGATGGTGTGTGGGATTCAGCTGGGTGATTCCTGGGTCAAAGGTCATCTCCACGATGCACCACCTGGACATTCTTTTCCTAGGCCACTTAGTCCAAATGAAGAAACCGCTGGAAACATCAGTGACAAGGACACAGAGAGTAGTGAGTACCCAGGTGGAAGAGGTGGGAAAGGGCATAATCTCTACATAGCCTCCTTAGAGTTACCCCATCGCCTTTGAACAAATCTCACTTTCCGCTAAGATTTCCAAACTCTCTCAGACAGTCTGCTACTTTTCACATCAGCACACTTCAGCAGCAATAAAATATGACAAGTGATTGATCTCTGCGTGTGAGTCTTGTCTCCCTGCTGGAGCACCAGCTCCCCACGCACAGAAGTGGCATTAGGTTTCCCTCCGCTGGGTGCTTCCCTGCACAACACCAGCCGCCAGGCACACGGGAACCGAGAGGAACCCGAGCATTGCTCTCTCCTTGGATTTTCTTTCTAGAAAAATACATGGCTTGGAGGCCTCCGCTGACGTGGTTTCCAGCTAGATGCTAAGTCCTTGCTAGTTAAAGTGTGTTTTGTGGGCAGTGTTGGCATCACCCGGGAGCTTGTTAAAAATACAGATCTTAAGCCCCATATTAAACCCATTAAATCAGCACCTGCATACCTGCATTTCAGTGAGATTCCCAGCAGATTCAAATGCATATTAAAGGCTGGGGAGCCAAGTTAAACAATCTCTCGCCCTCCCTCCCTCCCTCCCTCTTTCTCCTTTCTCTCTTTCTCTCTCTCTCTCTCTCTCTCTCTCTCTCTCTCTCTCTCTCTCTCTCTCTCTCTTTCTCAATCTCTTTCTCTCTCTCTCTCTCTTTCTCAATCTCTCTCTCTCTCCCGAGCCCGGAGAATACACTATGTCTGGCAGAAAAGGTCTCAAGGCAGAGTCATTGGTGGAACCCACAAGTTACACAGCTCATTCCAGTTCCCCATAATGGAGAATGACACTGATGATCCAAGAGGTCTGAGCCAGATGAGAGGAGAAAGCAAACAACAGCGTCACCACCACCAGACAAGAGGATTCTGCGTCCAGAGAGCGCAAGCGCACAGCCATGGCCAGGCAGCCAGAAGCCAGCGGCTGGACCAGCATTCCAAGGCTGTGGCTCCATCTGCCAGCCCCTCCCGTATGGCCCAGCACTCCCAACCCACATGTAACCTTCAGCCCCTGCCCAGAACAGTCAGCGTGACAGTAATAATAGTAGTCACAAGAAAATGCAACCTCGATCACGCTAACAACTTTTGAAAAGTAAAACGCTCGGGATATGATTTCAATTAAAACTCACATTGTCTGACTTGTCTCTGCACAGCAAAAGCTCACCTCCTCATGCCTTCTTGCCTCCTCTTTGCAAAACCAAGGTGGACAGGAGGAGCCAGGTCAGCAGGGGCTCTCACCTCGAGGTGCAGGGGTCTGTGTGCTCACTGCTTCCCATTCCGGGGTCAGCTGAGCCCTTCACAGAGTGGTCTCCATGCTAACTCACCCCAGATAAATCCTAACCAGTGATTGTGTACAGCCCCCCCCTCTCTCTCTCTCACACACACACACACACTCTCACACTCACACACACACACACACTTGCAGGGCTTGTCTCAAGCACACAGTCCCATTGATCTACCCCATCTGCACTGAAGGTGGATTTTCCAAATCTGTTCTGCTCACCAGCAGGTGAGGACTGGACAGCCAGTGCTGATGGGGGACACAGCCTAGTCAGAATCCTGGTGCATAATTTCTGCAAGAAATGAACTGCTGTCACCCTGGGATCTCTAAGGCTCCCTTTCAGCAAGATGCTAAGCAGAATACAACAAACAAGGCCAGCCTCAGAGCCATGTGGTGATGTGTAAATGCACAAACATGATTCCTCAGAGATCCATGAACTGATGCAACGGCTGTTCAGTGACCCGTGGCTCTGAGTCTTCGCCCTGTCTTTTCTTTCCTTAGTCATGTCCAGTTATTCTTTATAATTAACTCAAACATTATCTACAGCAAAACTTGTGCACACTTTTCCAAATATCCCAAAAGTCCTCCCCTTCTGCTTGGGGCAAGGATCCACCTCCTTGAAGGGGGTTTTCCAGGAAAAAAAATAAGCAATTATTGCTCAGATGGTATCTTTCTATTACTGTGAAGAAAATTAACTCTGGCTTTGAAATTCAAATGAAGTCGTTTCTGCTCTAATATAATATCTATGTTTCTGATAAAGCTCTCATTTTGGGAAACCACACGTTAAATGCAGCAGGGTTTTTTGGGGAAACAAAGGGCAGACCACTCAAAAGAGGAAATTTTAACCAGAACACCAACAAAAAGAGTAACAATTAACAATACAAGTAATAAAGAAGTTAAAGAGCCACTGGTATTTGCTCTTGGCATCAAAATCACCCCATTTTTTGTATTTTTCATTTCTTTTATATAATTTTTAATTTAGTTTCTTTAATTTCTGTCTTTGAGTGTTAGGTCCTGGAGGGCACTTACATCTAATAGAGACAGAAATAGAGGTAGAAACCCTCTTCATCCCACCAGTTAATTTTTTGAAACAGGGGTAATGTATTTGCAACTCCCCATCTGCACTTAAATTTCCCCAAATTGCTTGTAACCAAAAAAAATCTGTAGACTGGTACTTAAGTACATCATGTCAGTCACTGCTTGATCTAAAGCAAAGCATTCTGTGGGATTTTCAGCCTTTTTAAAGATCTTTTTATATCTCAAAGGTTATCTCTTTACTTCTGAACAAGCTTGCCCCCTTTTTACTAAACCTTAAAATGTTAACTTAAAAATCACCATTATGCCAATATCACTTTTCCTATTAAAAGAAAAATGCTGTAACAGATCAGACTGTACAGACATTTGCAACTAAGATGGGGTGAATACTGCAAGTGACAATGATGTGGTAGGCAGAATCAGGTCCCTTAAATAGCAAAGGGGAAGGGATGGTGGAGATGTGCTTATGGATGTTAAAATGGGAAGATTATCTTGGATTACCTAGTTGGGTCCAATTTAACCAGAAGGAATCCTAAAGAAGGGAATGTGAGGCCACAAGCCAAGGAATGCCGGCACCCTCTAGAAGCTAGAAAAGTGAAAGGGATGGATCTTTCTCTCAGGGCCTCCAGAGGAGCACAGCCCTTCTGCCCCCTCTGACACTTCTGACCTCCAGAACTATAAGTCAATAGACCTGTGTTATTTTAAGCCACTTAGTTAATGTTCATTTGTTTCAGCAGCAATAAAAAACTAATACAAATGGTAAAACCACTTCAGTGAGGTCTACATGAGTCATTATTACCTTGTCTATCATGTCTTGACATCATCACCTCCCCAATTTTTCCAACTAGGGAAACATTATCAAACTTTTCTCCTGTGGGCATACCACCTTAAGAGTTTCTCCAGTATATCCTTGTATACTCAAAGATTGAGATAATAAAGTCATAAATAAAAATCTAAAAATCTTTGTTAAATATTTAACACAAACTGAATACTCCTTATACTTAATTGTAGAAAGCGCCAAGTTAAATAAATCAGTCCTCAAGGCAGGGTACTGAGTCATATTTAGAACAAAGGAACTCACCTAACTATTGACTTTAAGGCCTTTCCATGTTATTTTTTACCAATTATTTTCAGTTACATGCCTCTTTCTAACAAACAAAGAGAAAAGATAAATGACAGGAGGCCTTTATTACCTCTTCAAGAAAGTTTCTAGGCCATCTGACTGCTCCTGATTTCATGGTATTCTCTGTGCTGCTCCAGGAGTATTTTGGCATGAAGTTTCCTCTCCTCTTTCCTTTACTACCACTTTTGTACTTAAAATATATTTATCTCCTCACTTTTGGGTAGGGGACAGAAACGCCTCAATGATCCACTTTGCCTGTGCTTACTCAACACATTTCCATGTCAAAACTAGACTAGGTGGGTAAGGTAATCAAACAAAATGCACCCCTGAGCATTTCATAAAAGGTCCCAATAGGAACATGAATTTGACTTATCTAATAGGTGTGGGTAGTGACTGGCAGAGCTCAAAATACATGGCCCTTCCTCACCTCACCCTAATGTCTACCATTACTACTCCCCTCTCACTACCTAATTTTTTTCAAGTTAGTCTAAGGAGAAATTTAATTCTTTCCTCAAAAGTAGGAAAGATGAGTTATTTTCTCCTGGGACTCAAAAACCCCCAACCGGCAGACATTCATGAGCCCCAACTGCAACTCTCTGCAAACACGGAAGTTGGTGGATTATCCGCAGAGAGGTGCCAAGCTTTCCTCACACCAGGAGGTGGTGTCTCCTCTCCTTGAAATGGTGGGTTGCTCGTAATTTGTTTTGACCAATAGAATGTGGTGGAAGCCATTTCTGGGTCAGATCTTAGGAAGCTGAGCAGTTTCTGTTCTCTGTCTCTTGGAAGCCACATTCCATATGAAGGTACTCAGGTTAGCAACTGGATGATGAGTGGCCACGTGGAGAGAGCATAGCCATGGGGAGGACCAGGTCTCTAGCACACCCACCTGGCATAGGAAGAGAAAGCTCACCATGCCTTGTCCGTATCCCAGAGTCATGAGCAAATAAATAGTGCCAGTTGATTAGACATCACATTTGGGGGTAACTTGTAAAGGAGCCTCAGGGAGCCAGGGTGGTGATCCCCTCTTGTCCTAAAATCTTTGACTTCTCATTGTTTCCCAAATTACCGAGCTCATCTGAGAGCACACAAATGAAGATGGGGTAAATCGAGGGGACTTTGGTTCAAGAGACATTTTGCTACGTCCAGCCCAGAGGAGCTCTGAATTATCCCAGCGAGACATAAATGAGGGTTCAAAGACTGATCTGGCCTCCATCAAGTCTTGGTCCCCAGCATCTTACTGGGGAGAGGGGCCAGGAGATGACTATCCCAAGCTAGATGCCCAGTGCACTTGACTAAGAAAAGAAGAAAGAAGAAACGGCTACAGGAAAAAAAAAAAATGGGCAGATAACTCAAAGAGGATTATGCTATAATAACAATGAGAATTGCATTTCACAAAACCTTCAGTTCATAAGTTCATGGCTGGAAACAAAGTCTCCCCCGTGAAGCCGTTAGCCTAGCCATCTGGAAAAGCCAGCAGAACTTTTAAATCTCTGCCTTCCCTGCTCTGTGAGTAAGACCTGATACACAACTGCAGTCCAGCCGGACACCAGCAGAGAGAGAACCAGACCAGGCAACGCAGAAAAGCAGCTGCCCGCCGGGGTGACTTGCAGACGCCATCCAGAGAAAGGAGGCAGAGGGTGCGACCCATCCCTGGCGCCTGGCAGAGGAAAGAAACCGGGGAGACTGGTCAGATCCTGGGAAAAAGTAAAAACAAAATGAGCCTCAACAAAAAGAGGTCAGAAGGGCGTTTCAGAAAACACCCCCAACACACGTTTACAGTTTAGTGATTTCAGCGTTTGATGATGTCAGAGGTTGTTTCACGGGTTACCTGGCAGAGGTGGGAAGCCTGCGATTTGGGGTAATAACAACCACATTGCTCAGGCGCCCCTCACAAGAGGAGCAGAGACGCTGGGAGCAGCCTTTGCCCTGGGGGCCGGGGAGCAGACATGTGCGGGCAACCACGGTCCCTCAGGCTGGGCCCAGCCGCCATGCCAGCACGGTGAGCCTGCTTTTTGATTCAGGACAAACTCCTGGAGCAGCAAAAGCTTGGAAGTGAGACCCCACCAGGAGATCTAGGACCAGCCAGATTTTTGTTTGCACTGACATCTGGGACAGCTCCTTCTCCGTTCTGGATCTCCGCTCACCAGACTGGGAAAAGAGCACGTCGGATAAAATGATAGCAGAAGAACCTTTCAAGCTCCAGAGTTCTTTCTTATTCATGTGACCTAATTCTTTCTTTCTAAAAAAATAGCGCCAAGTGGCCTGCAGTAAATGCCTCTGCTTCCCTGCTGGGGTCTGTTATGTCATATTGTTCCCCTTGTAAAGCTTCTAATGGCCCAGAGTACCCAGAAAGGGCGGCAGGATCCGATTGGAGAGGCGAGAAGCTCACGGAGGCTCATCGGAGAGCTGGTGCTTTCCCCCCTATTTGTTTCTAAGATTTTAGGTCAAATGTCTTGGCCAGTCCGCTTTCTGCTTAGGGCTTGCGAGGAGCTTTTTATTGAGGTGTTCTTTGTGGCGTAGCATAGGAAAGATGCGATGTTCTAAGTGTCCCAAGGACACTTGAGAAGAAGGAACCTTATTTATAAGGACATAGGATGAATCAGTCACGGAGACATTCAACCTTGTTCTTAATGTCAGACCTCTGGTTTCTGGCTCGTGTTTTCCTGTTTCATTTTGTGTTACTGTCTGTTTGAATAATAATAAATCATTAATGTTAAGTTAAAATCCGGCTTACTGGTTGGTTTTTCCCTCTGATTTCCAAGTTTTAGCAGCACCAATTGATACTATAACCTTTAACATACAAACTCAAGTGCCCACTGAGGCTAAGGTGGAGAAGGGAGGGAAAGACAATAATTCTTTTGGTTTATGCTTTCCTGATAAAAATTGTTGCTCATAATTTTTTTTAAATCCTTTTGTGTTATTTTTCTGGACAGGGTCTTATGAACATTGCATTCAATTTAAACCAATCTGAGAGTTTTTCTCCTCAGTAACATCAGTCTGTTACATTCATTCTCATTGCTGTCATCTTATTTTGTTTCATTTCTTCTGTTTTTGTGTCATGTCTTTTAACCAAGAAATTTTATCTATTATTTATTTACTTTATTCTGGCTACATCTTTAATATTTTCTCTTATGGGAATTCTTACTGTGCACAGCTTGTACTTCAAGACATAGCTCCTATATCTCTTTGTCAATCTTTTATCACTTTCCTTTTAATTTTTCCTTAGAGTTCTGGCACTTTTCCAAGCTCTTCTTGTGAATTGTTTTCTATCATATCAAGCCTGCCAGTCACTGTTTCAAATTTTTAAATTTTTTTCATCAAGCACTTCATCTAGACAAAGAATGTGCTCACCTGGACTTGCCCCCTTCTGATGAGGGACAGCAGAGTACCTGAATTTAAGACTCCTCATCAAATACTTCCTCAAACGTTCTTGGGAGGTTACTTCAGAGCAAGCAGGGTCCCTGGCAACCAGCCCCCAACATTCAGAAAGTCCTGAAGGTTCTATAGCACTGCTCTATCAGCTCACAGAAATGTGCCCTGTTGTCCTTGCACCGTGTGCTTATTCCCAACCCTCAGTGTGTGTGGAGCTCTTCCTACTTACTCTTTAGTCAAGACTTCTCGGTTGAAAGGGCAGACTTGATGGAGGGTCACGGCGAATACAGCAGAATGGAAAGTGCAGAGTGGAGGATCCCCTGATAATCAAGCTCCAGCTCCTGAGGTCTCTCGGGTCCCCGATCTACTCCTTCATTCACCATCTAAAAACACAATTAAGAGCCAGCTTGTTTGGGTTCAATTTATGCCTCCAGCACTTGTTATCTCTGTGACCTCTCACCCCAGTTTCTCTACCTGTAAAATAGTTGAGATGCCAGTATCTACCTCATAATGTCATGGATTAAATGAAGCAACGTAAGCTTATTACAGTACCTAGCACAGAGATGACAGCATTAGCTAACACTGGCTACTCTTTGGGTAGGATTTAAGTTGGGATTTGCGAGAACCAGGTCTGCACCTTCCAGGTGGGAACTTTACCAAAGAAACTCACTACAAATTAAAGAATCCAAAACAGAATAAAAAACTCAGCCCAACAGTGGATTGCCGAGCTCTGTACCAGTTCTGCTTTGGGAGTGCCATGGGGATGCTTTGAGGGTGTAGTACTGGGTACCATCATTTCTTCAGTGAGGCCTTTCTGCTAGGTCCTCTCTCCACCTGGAATACTCAGGAGGTTCTGCCAAGAGTAGCTCTCATGGAGCTCTTGTATTAATACTCTCTGGTTGATTTTGATGTAATCCCACCTGTTTATCTTGTCCTTCACTTCCTTTGCTTTGGGGGATGTATCGTTAAAGATTTTGCTGAGATGTATGTCGTGTAGAGTTTGGCCTATATTTTCTTCTATACATTTTATGGTTTCAGGTCTTACATCCAGGTCTTTTATCCATTTTGAGTTGACTTTTGTGCAGGGTGTGAGGTAGTAGTCTAGCTTCATTTTTTTGCATGTGGCTGTCCAGTTTTCCTAGCACCATTTATTGAATAGAATGTCCTTGTTCCACTGCATTTTCTTTGCTCCTCTGTCAAAGGTAAGTTGTTCATAGATATGTGGCTTTAATTCTGGGTATTCTATTCGGTTCCATTGGTCTTTCTGTCTGTTTTCGGTGATTCCTCAAACTGCTCAACATGGAGCTTCCATACGACCCAGCAATCCCACTTTTGGGAATCTACCCAAAGGACACAAAAACACTAATCCGAAAGGATACATGCACCCGTATGTTCATTGAGGCACTATTCACAATAGCAAAGGTATGGAAGCAACCCAGATGTCCAAAAATAGATGATTGGATCCAGAAGATGTGGTACATATACACAATGGAGTACTATTCAGCATGGAAAGAAGATAAACACATGCAATTTGCAGCGACATGGATGGAATTAGAGGGGATCATACTCAGCGAAATAAGCCAGAAAGAAAGAGAAAAATATCGAATGGTTTCACTTATAACAGAACTATAAGGAAACCAAATGGGAGAGAGACACTCAGCGGGGGTTGGGGGGTGGGGGGAGGGGAGGATAAGGGCACAA
>PVIJ01024025.1:0-13117 GCA_004024925.1 Scalopus aquaticus
TAGGGGAGCCAAATAAGAAAGCAACATTCAGCAGGGAAGGAGGGGAGGGGGAGGACTCACGAGGGGGGAGGAGGGGAGTACAGAGGACTATGGTGATGGCTCCACGGGTGAACAGGTGGTGGGTAACTTATGGGGAATACATAATAATGTAAAAGATATGAATAACAAAAATAAATATTATATTAAAAAAAAATAACCTAAGTCAAAAACACACATGGATGTAACCAACTTACAGAACAGCAAGCTTAGCCTCACCTACCTTACACATGCTCAGAACACACATTAGCCTACAGTTGGGAAAAATCACCTGACCGAAGCCAATTTTATAACAAGTATTTAATATCTCATGTAATGGATTGAAACTATGCTAAACATGAAAACCCAGTCCTCAGAGCACCAATGGTTTCGCTCTTGATGCTGTGGCTGACAGCTATCCCCCCCCCCATTATAAGAAGCTATTTTAAAAACTCAATAGAGCTAGCCCAAGGGGGAAAAGAAAAAGCAAAATTCAAAGTATAATTTCTATTTGAATGTGTATCCTTTTGCACTGTGTTAAGTTTTAAAAAAGGGCAAATCAAACTATCACATGTCAAGAGCAGTCTACATATCACAAGAGTAAAGAAATCACAACTTTGTGGTTTGATTTCGGGGGTTCACTGTTATTTCCAATTCAACCCAAGATTAAAAAATTTCTAATTTCAAGAATCAGTCATGGCATTGTCTCGTTAACTGATGATCATGCAATGTGACAAAAAACAAAAAAATGTAAGACCTATTCTAATTCAAAAGGAAAGAACCAAACATACAAAAGATAAAAAGTCCCCTGGAGTCCTCTATCTCAAACAAGTTAACAATTTGGGACTGGTATATTTATATAGTTAAAAAGACGGAATATACCTAAACATGGAGTGGGGCGGAGGCTTGTAGGAGAGATAGTAAATTATGTTGACATATAAAGAGTTATATGATTCCATCAGCATTTGTGTCATGCATATTTAGAATCTTCCAAGGGAGTAAATACTTCTTTTTAATATGCTACCTCTTTACTATGTAAAGTAGTCTTTTATAATTGGCCTCTTGGTTCTAACAGCCTTCCAATCAAGCATCCTGGCTCCCTCCCTCAAATCAGCTTTCACTAGTTGTATATTAAATATACAGCCAATACTGTATAGTTATGAGCTCCATCTGCAGACGCTGATATTTTCAATAGCCCCAGGAAGATTTCCTTTGGGTACTTTGAGCAGAGACAAAATAGGCAATCGACTATCCTGACGCAATTATAAAGCTGGGTTGTTCAATTTTGTATGGCGAGAATTCATCTGCCTTCCTCCTAACCTAACACCAGTGAATATAAATGCAATAAAAACTATAGGCGCAGACTCAACCCTGGCATCGCGTATCAGAACATTATATCTTATCAGAAACATTTCTCAGGTGAAATAAGCTGCGTAGAGTAACAGAAATGCTTCAGCCATAAACGTGATTGCCAAAAAAAAAAAATTAAAAAAAAACATTATCAAAAGGTCTACCACTTAAAAGAGTCAAAAAAGCCATCAAACATGCTCTCCTAAAACAAATTCTCAGCTTCTGTGAGTGAATCCCCAAATAAAATACTTTTTCAGTGAGCCAAATACTAGAGATAACAGAAGGGTAATTACTTACCTCGTGTGTCCGCCCCCGTGGCCTTGAATTGAATCCTATAATGGAGGACAGGAGACGCTTCTGAAGTAGCCATAGCACTTTGCCAGTGTGATCTTTCTAAACAACATTGTCATGTGGTCACTCTCCAGCTCAAAGCTCTTTCTGGAGAGCCTCAAAGTCTTTGGTCATCAGAGAAGAAAACAAGATTGACGAGCTACCCCAGCTGGTTTTTCTAGCTTCCTCCCATCATTCCTCCACACTCACCTTTAAAGCAGCAGGAGCTAAATAACTGCAGTTCTCTGGGTGGGTCTGATACTTGATGCTTGGGACCAGACCAGTGGGAGGAGTGGGAGCCATTTGCCTCAGGTGTGAAATTTAAAAGGATGCCTAACAAGTCAGTAATCAAGATAATTCCTGGTTTAAGGCACTGTCTTTGGAAACTTTTAAAATCAAAAAAAGGTTGTAGCAGCAGGAAGGCCCAGAGCTGGTTCTCTATGATGCAGGCAGACAAGACAAGGAGTCCTGGAACCCTCAGTGGCTTTTTCAGGTTTTCAATGATCTTTCATAGTGAGGCAACCAGCTGCAGGGCAGGCCTGGGGCTGGCAGGCTGCCGGCTTCCCAGCCCCCCCCCGCCCCCCCCCCCGCAAATCTTCATTCTTTCTGGGCTCTCTGGCGTTCTCTCTTCATCTCCCTGCTTGGTCCTCGCCGCCATGTTCTGTTCTTTGCTGCACCACGTCTCTGTGACGCCACCTTATACGCGCAATCTCCACCCAGGCCCGGGTCCGCCCACTCACGCAGGCCCACACCCTGCTTCAGGCGCCGCCACCAGGCACGCGTGTAGGACTGCAGGGGTCTATCATTAATGGGAGGGCAGAAAATCCTGATCATTCTTTCATATACCCTCCAAAGGTGAAAATCCATAATGAATAAAATATCAAAGTATTAAAAATATATCACAATATTATTGTAAAAGACGACTGCTCATATCTGCTGATTATTATTCATCTTGCTTTGCCTATCCGTTCTTTATTTGTTATTCCTATTAATCTTATTCATCCTTCAAGAAACACCTCTTCTAGGAAACACTCTCTATGATTTTTCCCTTTCCAGAAAAAACCGGCACGCTCTGGTTCCTAAGACATGTTCTGTATTTGAACATATAACCCTATGTGTGTGTGTGTGTGCGCGAGTGTGTGTGTGTGTGAACTTATTTATCTTTACTACAGCTTACATTAGAAAATTCTGGATTCCTTTCACATGTGGCTGACAAGACACTATTCTTATTCTGCCCTATGTCTTTTGCCATGTAGTAGATGGTGATTAGGATCCAAAAATGTCCTCTCATCTTAGGTTTATTCCCATGACTGAGAAACACCATACGGCTCAGGTAGGGACCTCACCATACAGTAGGTTACATTACGAGCCAAGAGACTTGTTTTGAAAACAGTTAAGGAGCCAAGTCAGTTGTATTGAATCAAAAGCAGGTGATCTTGGACGAGGTTGAGTTAACAAGTGGAAAGTTCTCTGAAAGAGGGCTTGTGCTTTCCCTGAGATCAGAGACTATGTTTCTGGCTTCAAGGAACAAGTTTCTATGAGGCCTAAAGGTGTTAAAAAAATGGGTTCTGCCAAAAAAATGAGTGATATTGGAAGGGAAGCCCCAAGTTCAGGAGACATCACAGTCCCTGACAGCATCTTGACTGACTTCGTAGGCCTCTGAGTAGAGGACCAGGCTAGTTTGTGTTCAATATACTGACCCACAGAAACTGTTCGAAGTTGCTAAATGACTGCATAATGTGTTGAACAAACAGAGAAAACTAACACAGAGACTATTATAAACCCTAAGTAAATTCCCTGTGTGTAAGTCATAATTTATCTGTTATACCACATCTAAATAAATCTTTCTGAAGAAGAGCTAAATTGTATTATTCTCTGCTCAGAGAACTCCTATAGCTTATTATTTATCATGGAATAAAAAATATTCTTAGTGATCTTCTTCCAACCTGCCTTTCAAAATCCTACCTCCCACTAGTCTATGAAACACTTATTTCAGACAAACAACAGTTCCCTCTCCTGAAACATCTTCTAAACAATTCTTGCATCTATAATTTTGATATATCTAATAATGATAGTTTCATGTTAGATGACAAATTCCCCCTGCCCTTTACATCTAAACACAATTCTTACCTTCTTTTTATAATTGTATGTAAACTCTCTCCCCTCTAAAGGTAATAAAAGCGTTTGCAGTCAATGCTGGACAAAATAAAAGTCATTTATTCCCCCATCCTCTCTAGTAGACCAATTGAACATAACAACAAAAAAGGAGAGTGATAGTGACTTCTAGAATACAAATAGAACATAACTTGGCAATCCATAAATTATAAATAATCATTCCGATATTTTGTGAAATATGACTACATTTAAGGAAGACTTTGAGAACAGCTGACTTGTGGAACTTGGAAAGCTGGTGGAGATGTCCATAGTTGGATGCTTTCGGAGGTGTGAATTTACTGATTTTGTGGCTCTGTAAGTCTTGATGAGATTTTTTTTTTTTTTTAAATCACAGCCACAGAGAAGAGGGGCTGAATGAGGACAAATACATAGATTAATTTTACACAAAACTGACTACTACGGTGGTAAAGTAGGCAAAATAAGAGTTGGCAATCACATCTGAATGGGTTGATCTTGTCAATTAATGAAATAAAAAGTTAGCTCACCAAATCCTAGTCATAATTATGATAAATGAGGTTTTGCTGTGCGGCAGACCTTCTGTTGACCCAGATGGAAGCACATTACTGGGTAACATGCTAGTGTGGACACCTAAATCCACCTGCTGCTTAGCAGCCTCCCTTAATATCAGAAACCACACTACTTTAACAAATTTCTGGCTCACAAAGAATGGCCTACATTTTACAAAATGTTATGAGCATAGTCAACAAAGACAGGCTGTAGGAGAGTGAGAGGGAGAATCAAAGTTTACAACATATGTATAATCACTATCCCAGATGGAGTAAAAAAGTAAAAATAAGAAAAAAAATTAAAAGATGTAGCAAAAGAAAAAAATTAAAACTTCAAGACGTGAATCTGGAAAACATGGTGAGGGGAAACATACAGAGACAATACAAGAAAAAAAAGTAAGGACAATAAAAATGTTATCTAATTAAAATATTCAATTAATATATGAAACGGAGACGCTCTAGCTAGCTTCAGAGTTTCAGGAAGTTTAAATTTATTGTGAAATATCTGAAAAGCAAAATCCATTTAATCCTCAGGTTAAGAAAGTATGACCAAGAGGTTTTATACAACCTTAAAGAGCTCTCTGAAACTAGTGTCCATGAGATCTGACTGAAAATAAAAAATTGGTGGCGACTCTTCCATAAACCAATTAATGAAGCAACTAAGCTTGGAAATAGAAATGGGTAGTAAATCAGTGAAAATGAATAAATAAGAATAAGGAATGATGGGAACTATGGAATGCAATATAAGTGTTATTAATCATGGCAATGTAGAATTATTATACAACAAACACAAACCTCAAGGTGAAATGGAGATATTAGATTGGAGGAATTTTAAATATGTTGTATTCCCTCTTTTTTTAATAACTGGGAATTAATTCAATATCTAAGTCAATTAACAAAGTCTTAAAATGTTTCAAGGTTGAGGTAATCAATATTAAAAGATAAATAGAAACAGAATTAAACCAAACCTGAAATTAGTGTGAAGAAAGTAGACATGGGAGATAGGAACTAGGACTATGGAGGTAGATGGGGGGACACAGCGGACTATGGGGATAAATTGTGGGTGCTTGGGTGGGAGGTGTGGTGTAGTAACAATACCTGAAGGGGAGATCCTAGACCTCCGAACACAAACAATGATGTCTCTGTTACCTCAATAACAAGAAAAGACAACTTAGTAGCTACCTCATCTTTTTGATAACAATTAAAAGGTCTAAACAATTCTGTATATGAAAGCTATTCTAAAGTTGCCATATGTAAAAAGAAATTTCAGTCTAATATATAAAATTTAAAGCCAATCTTTAGAAATACTAAAAACAACCTGAAAAAAATTGCTAAAAGGCCTGCAGGATAACACATGAACACAGCAGGTACGTGATCATTTTGGAGAATTTTAAGTGAATAAAATCAAATGTGATTATATGCTGTTACATAAAAGTGTGTGATTACCATGCTCTCATTTAGATTTATATGCACTCAAAGGTGTAGAACAATTCTACCTGTATTTTTAAGTAGTAATCAATGGTAGATATACCCTGGAAGGCATAATTAAAAGAAAAAAATACTTTCATTTTGTAAGTTTCTTATCTGCTTTTCCATTTACTATGTACTGGTACATTTAGTCTATATAATAATTTCTACATAATAAATTCTGTAAGTATACAATACAACCTCCCTATATATTAATTTTGTATGACATATCTATCTTCAAAAGAGTACAGATCATTAATATAATTATATTTCTTTTGTTTTGAGAAAAGGGGAAATATATGAACATCAATACAAGACAATTATTATTTCCTTCATGTATTTTCCTCAAGTCTTATTTCATATGCAGAATATTCTCATAGTTTTTATTGTATTTTACATACTTTACTAACTAGTTTTTAGAAATTGTCATATCTCATATGTGAATAATATATATTCGGTAAATAAAAGTATACAGTGAGTGGCTATCAATGGAAGGCATTCTAATCAGGCTTTTGTGACATGAGGCTAATGATAAGATGTTATATAGTAGGTGCTAAGTAAATCTGTGGTACTTCATGTATACCTGTTAGTAGATGAAGACTTTGCTTTCAGAATGCCAATGTTCCTTAGGTAGGTGATCTTTTCTAAAGTTAGTCTCCCCAAGAATGTTAAAGGTGTTATACAGATTTATTTTTATTTCCAACTCTTCTAACACAGGCCATTTTTCTTCTACTTTAAGAAGGAAAAACAGAGCTCTCACCAACTCTAGAATCTGCCTCTGGTGAAATTCTAGAGTCAATTAACACCAACAAAGGGACGCATGTTGGTGGAGATGCTGAAAAAACTGAATGCCTCTGATGACAAGGTGACAATCTGTTTTGAAAATCAGGTGGTTTCCAATTCTTTACTTTCAGCAAAAGGGAAGAGGACCTAATCAAGTTGTCAGCTAATAGATAAAAATAATTTATGATGCTAGTAGACTACATGAGTTCTGGCATATATCTCCAAAGATCAAAGTATGAGTGACATTTCTCCTTCCATTCGCATCCACTTATTTATATGAATATGATTTCTCAGCACTAACATCTATAAAAACCAAAAATAGGAGCAGAATTTATACAGTAATTATGTGATTCCAGCAATAAGAAATATTCAACCATAGATATATGAGCCAATGAAAGAATAAAATGTCACCCCTTTCATTAAGACATGAATTTCCAATTAGCTAGTATTTTTATTTTATACTTAATAATTATCAATAAAATCTGAAATATTCTGAAATATGCTATTTCAATCAATTTTGTACTATGACAACTACAATAACTCAATGTGGATGACAACTTTAACATAAATTATCTTATGATACAGGAAACACTTTGTAATGTTAATATATTTAATTATATATATACACACACACATACATACATGCATACACATAAATATATATACATATTAGTGTAGAGAAGTATTTAAGAGGCAATCAATAAAGCCTCCCTAGACATCCCTGGAGGCACAACAGGTTAAGCGCAGCACTATGAAGCTATCCAGAGCCACTGCAGCATGAGTTTGATACCCGGCCAGGCCAGGAAAAGTCCCATATGGCACAGCAGACCTCTACTGTCTCACCCGCTGCTCCCCTCAGCAGTCTATTTCAGTCGATCTCCCTGTTCTGCTCCCCACCCTATCTCTGGTGAATCCTCTCACCGCCCCACACCTCTGGCCTACACCCCAGCTTGTATGCATAAGTAAATAAATCTTTAAAAAATAAATATAAAAAAATAAAGCCTCCCCACCCAGAGCACAAAAAAAAAAAATGAAATCATGTTAAAATTTTTTTAAGGAAATAGAGTTCAATAACAATATGAAGAACAAAAGGAATATTGTTTTATCTAAAGCTGGTCTTATATTTTAAACAACTATTGGCAGGTATTTATTATTACGTAATTTACATTTCATTAGAAAAATGTGAACTGTGATTTAACACTTTTATTTTAAATTGCTAATATTCCCACTATGCGGGAAATGACAACTTTGAAAGTATTTAAATACATAATAAAAAATATTCTATTCCTTCAACTTCAAACTGAAAAGTGTACAAATATGTGTATAGTTTCACTAAATTATTTTAGAAATCCTCGAAAACCATTCAGGGATACTTTGTAAACTATCATAATTCAAACTATCAACTTTATGCTTTATCAGCATAATTCAACTTTATGCTTTATCAGATTTTTTTTTGCAAGTGGTATACACAATGGACAATTTCACTTGACACTTGAGCTACACGTCATACCTGTGATACTTCCCTTGAGTGAATATCACCTCAACCTTAAATCAATCAAGGTTCTCAAACCATCCCTGACCTCCACCAAAATAATAGAATTAAAAGGAATGTATCTAACAAAAATGAATAATAAATGTTAATTTTCAGTGGACACTGTCAGTTTTCTCCTTTAGCACAAAGGATATTCAGGTGAGACCACTGGGATCAAGGCAGATGTCACACCAGAAATCTTTTCTGCCAAGACCTGACTTCTGATGGTCTATCCTTTGAACTCCCCTGTCACTCCTGCTGTTCGTAG
This sequence comes from Scalopus aquaticus, assembly GCA_004024925.1. NCBI lineage: Eukaryota > Metazoa > Chordata > Mammalia > Eulipotyphla > Talpidae > Scalopus > Scalopus aquaticus. The sequence goes on from PVIJ01024025.1 coordinate 8,426, forward strand.
ACATGGCTGTATGAGATGGTCTTCGCAATTCCCAGAGTACACTGCATCCAGGAGGAAAATGTTACTCTCTTGATGCCTTTTTTAGTTGAAACTTTCACATGTTAAGATTGTTTTTTCACAGGGATATTTCAGGTGTTATTTTAAATATCTCTTCTTTTTATTGAAGTCACAAAGTATTATAACATTATATGAATTTTAGGTGCTCATCATTAAGAATAGGCACCTATGTATTCTACATTAAAGCTACAACTTAATTCCAAACTTTAAAATTTTCACTTCAAAATTTTCCTGAGAACTTCTGATTTTCCATGTCTGTGGGCTATTTAGACTTTATCCCAAGGAATTTTTTTTTCTCGAATCAAACATTGCATAAAATGGTAATGATGTTGATTTAAATATAAGAATTTAAATGTAATATGGAAGATTGATATATACCTAAGCATGAGCAGGCTGTGCCATGTGTTAGCTACTCAACATAGAGCTCAATTAGTGCCTCCCTGGTGATACAAGGAACTAAGTCTCAGCACTATAAGTTATCGGCAGCAACTGCAGCACAAGTTCAATCCTCGGCCAGGGAGCTTCCCACATGGTGCAGCAGACCTCTCCCGTCTCCCACTGCTCCCCTTAGCAGTGTATTTCAGTAGATCCACCTGTTCTACTCCCTTCTCTGTCTCTGGTGAATCCTCTCACATTGCTACAACTCTGGCCTACACCCCAGCGCTTGTATGCATAAATAAATAAATCTTTCTTAAAAAAGATAAAGCTCAATTAAATGTTCCTTTATGAATGTATTCCCTTTACATAAATGGAATATATTATAGGTATCTCAGAGTTGAATAGAAAGCTCTACCAGGATATAACTTCCTGGAGTCATGGTTGCCTTACATACTTGCCAGGTTGGTATAAAGTTACCTGCATCATAACACACCAGAACCTGATTGTTCTACCTTCTTTCCCCTTCTCTAAAATATAATGGTTAAAAATCTAATTATAACCAGGAAATCTCATATAAAATGATAGTGAGCATTAATGCTGAATTTAAAAGATGCTCTAAAAAATAATGATGTTATTTATTTCCACTTAACATACATGTATAGAATTTGAGTTCTCTACCTTCACAATATAAAATAGGCACTAATGCTTTCAATTGAACTCTGTACACATAAAATGTATGCATCAACATTCAAGGTATTATGCATTCAAAATGAACAAAAAAAAAACCTCTGCCTTAAAGAGCTCACAGTCTGTAAGAGATAAATTTATACATTGTAAGTTTATCATTGTAACTTTTAAATTTATAATTGTAAATTGCAAAAAGTAAGTTTACAGATTACAGTGTGTTAAGCATTCTAGTGAAAAGAATAATAATAATTCCCTGCTATTTGATTCTATTCCTTCAAAATAGTAGCTATAGTGCCAAGCATGTGACTTCTTAATTATCTTTTCCTAACAGTGCCCCAAAGTAGGTTTTAGTATCTACTTCAAATGAAGCGGAGGGGGTAGAAATTGTAGTCAGTTTTACATAATGAATATATGATTATGGCATAAGAGATAATAAAAGCATGTAAAATGTACAGCGTTGCTGCTGATATATTTTAAGAGTTTTATAAATGGCAGGAATTAATACATATGCTTGTAAGACGATCATAAGCCAATCAAAAGTGACGCATGGGAGTTAAAGGGCATTATAAGGAAAAGTATTCTAAACAAAGTGATACCTACATAGGAGCTAAATTTTGAATGGAGGGCTATAGTGATAATAATTTTTCTTAATAATTGTATTAATTTAATGCTGGTTTACATCATTATTTGGATTATAGACTTGTAGGATCCTCTCCCTCCAGGCATTGTAGCCACGGTGTAGCCTTCACCAAAGAATCTATAGTCTACCACCATGGACCCTTGTGCTTTCTCCCCTCTTTACTCTCATCCCTTCTCTTCTGGTTGTCCCCTCCCCGCCCATAGTCAACATTCAAGAGCTAGTTTTTTAGTTTGTCTTTATATGACCCTTGGTTTTGTTTTTCTGTATTCCACATATCAATGACACCCTCTGATATTTGGATTGTTCAGGTAGATACCAAGGAGTGGAATTGCTGGGTCATATGGCAGAACTATATGTAATCCTTGGAAAAGTGTTCATATTGTCTTCCATAGGGATTGGGCCACTCTACATTCCCACCAAAAGTTTAGGAGGGCTATATTAGCTTCACATCCTCTTCAGATTTTATTATTTCTGGTTTTTTGATATTATGAACCACTGTCACAGGTGTGAGATGGCATTTCACTGTGGCTTTGATTTACATTTCTCTGATAAGTAATGAATATGTTTCATGTGTCTGTGGCCACAGATGTGAATGATGTTAAAAAAATATCTTATTGAAATATGCATAAAATAAGGGCTTCTACAAATTATAGCAGTAGTCAAACAAATCTGTTTTTAACCCACCTATAAAATAGGAATGCAAATGACTTTCTTAAACTTATAAGGATATATTAAGTATTATAAGAAAGAAATTGAGGGCCTCCCTGGTGGTGCAGGGGGTTAAGTCAGCCAGTGAAGCTATCCAGAGCCACTGCAGCACGAGTTCAATCCCCGGGCAGGGAGCTTCCCACCCCACCCCCCACCCCCGCCCACAAAACACAAACCTCTGGCCTATACCCCAGCTTGTATGCATAAATAAATACATCATTTTTAAGATTTATTTATTCATGCATACAAGAGTTGGGGTATAGGCCAAAGGTGTGTTGGGGGAAGGGGTGAGAGGATTCACCAGAGACAGAGTGGGGAGCAGAACAGGCAGACTGACTGAAATACACTGCTGAGGGGAGTAGTGGGGGAGACAGGAGAGGTCTGCGGTGTCATGTGAGAAGCTCCCTGGCTGAGGATTGAACTCGTGCTACAGTGGCTGCCGATAGCTTCATAGTCTGAGACTCAACCCCTTACGCCATCAGGGAGGCCCAATAAATAAATCTTGAAAGAAAGAAATTGATAGGAAAGTCTGGAAAATTAAAGGCATCAATTCAGTGACTTTGTTATTACTGAATGGCTATTTTATCATTTTTGATGTACATATCATGATCATATGATATTAATTCAGATAATTGATAACTAAGTATCACCAAACATTGATGATCCTCTTGAAAGTCATGAATATAATGTTTTAGCACAAGTTCATACTTTGGAGTTTACATGTTAATAAGAAAACTGAGTCAACATCAACTCATACTAAAATAATTAAAAAAAAAAAAATACCTGTCAATCCCTAGTTCTTGTTAACCGAGATTTCATGTGAAGCTTCAGGAAAATTATTCAATTTCTATAAGCCTCAGTTCCCCCAACTGTAAAATGGGACCTGTCTCTTAGAAAGGGCTCTGAAAAACAACTAAATTAATAAGCAAAATGACTAATTGCAGGAAATGAAGTTGGAAATCATGGACAATCTGCTTGCTGAGGACTATTAATTCTAATAAAGGACAAAGATCACGAACATACATCTGTCTTCCTTGAGAGACTCAAGATTTGGAGTCGGGGCCTCCCTGGTGGCGCAGCGGTTGAGCGTTGCCCTGTGGAGCTGTCGGCAGGGCGAGATGCGAGTTCGACGCCCAGCTGGGGAGATTCCCACATGGCACGGCGGACCTCTCCTGCCTCACCCGCTGCTCCCCTCAGCAGTGTATTTCTGATCTGCCTGTTCTGCTACCCGCTCTGTCTCTGGTGAACCCTCTCGCCGCCCCATGCCTCTGGCCTGTACCCCAGCTTGTATGTATAAATAAATAAATCTTAAAAAAAAAAAAAAAGATTTGGAGTCCTTTGGTGGAAGTTTCTATTAAGTCCTCTGCATTGAGCTCAAAATGTCTCTGAGAACTGGGGTGAAGGAACCCAAAATCCCCCACCTTACCTTGTCAGTGTCCTACAAGGGTAATAATAAATTTCAGCCTTCTTTTTACGTAAGCCCTTGATAAATCATGGAGAATGTTTGGTAAGCAAAGGTCAACATAAAAAGAGGTCCTCTTTCAGTAGTGGTTCCCCCTTTTACCACTAAAGCTTAACATCACTGTGACAGCAAGTAGGTGCTCAAGAAGCCCCATCCATCAATGGGACCCAGACAGCCCCTAGCAGTCTTCTCTCAGGTAGCTTCCTTCACTCTGGTGCCCTCTGGAAACACCTTTAACACATCACTCTCCTGATTTAAGGCCCTTAGTGCTAAGTCACTCTGGTGGGGATTTTCAGAGCCTTTAAAAAATCAAGCCAACAATTTCAGCTGCCATCCAAATTTCTCCTCCACTTGATGTAGCTGTGTCTTCTGATGCTCTCCATCCGCTCCCTCACACTGCTGTCAAACTGATCTGAACTTGTTTCTTTTTTTTAAAGATTTATTTATTTATGCATACAAGCTGGGGTACAGGCCAGAGGCGTGAGACAGCGGGATGGTGTCGGAGGCTGGCTCCGACCGAGGTTGGGTACCCGGGGGTGGTGGGGAAAGCGTCAGCGGCGGCGGCGGCGGGTTCAGTGGGGAGAAGGGGGTGGGGAGCGAGTGGGGAGAAGAAGGTGGGGAGCGAGAGACAGCACAACCAGAGAGTCTGATCAGGCCGTTCCACTTTATTCTTGGAGAACAGGGTTTTTAAAGCATGAGAAGAATTAACTACCGGCAATGACAGGGTGATTACAGATATTCAAATACATAAGCAATTACA
>PVIJ01024026.1:0-13116 GCA_004024925.1 Scalopus aquaticus
AAAAAAAAGAAATCATTTAAAAAAAAAAAAAAGAAAGGTATTCTATGTTGAATCCTTACAACATCCTGTATGGAAAGCATTAGTCTTATTTGAAAGACCAGAGTGATTAAATAACCTATAAAAATTTGCTTAGGAAGTGGAAGGAAAGAGGCAGGTAGATCTATCTGATTAAATAAAATAAATGATGATAGAGATTTTCAGGTGGGAAAGGAAGTTGAGGAAACTGTAATCAGGAGACTATTACTGAAACATTATAAAACTGGGCCATCTGTTGACTATGAGGGGTTTAATGGGGTGAAGTGAAGTTGAAGCTTTGAGTAGAGTGGGAAAAATTGAAGGAGTTTGTGATGATTTTGACATTCTTTTTTCTAGTCTTTGTCCTTGTACCATAGGGATGAGATACTATTTCATTCTTAGTTACATTAGTAGGGAGAAATACTGCTACAAAAAGCAAGAGACCAACAATAGTATTCATTCAGTGTAAATTATCGTACGAATGTGCAACTTGAGAGTCTCTTATTTCGCAGACCAATTCTTTTCCATTCCCCAAGTCCCATTCATTTCTGTGCTCTGTTTGTGAAGAGTATGTCATTGAAATTATAGTGTATTCCTGGGGGTAGAAGAACTTTAAAGTATAAAAAGGAATTATAATATGCAGATGATTGTCATTCTGATCTCTGATGGGTTGATTAACCTTTATTTCTCACAAATTCTTTAAGATCTCAAAAAATGAATTGAGAAAACAAAGTGTAAGATCATAATTGCAACCCCTCATCCATAATATTAATGAAACATAGGCTAGGTTCATTCAGACCTTTTATATATATATATATATACACATACACACACACACACACACAAATATATAGATATCATACAATCAAACTGTCAAGTTCATATTGGTTTCCTTATATAAAAGAGTAGGGTAAACGGAAGAATGATGAGGATTTCACGCCCTCCCATTAATAGACCCCTGCAGTCCTGCATGCATGTGTGCCGGTGGGCACCTGAAGCAGGGTGTGGGCACTCATGAGTGGGCACATCTAGGCCTGGAGAGACAGCATATAAGAGTGGTGTCAAGCAGCAGCAGAGAACAGAGCAGGTGCAGAATGATTGTGTGGTTGAGAGTGGTGGAGCAGAGTAAAGAACATCATAACAGCAGCTAATAAAAAGTCTTCTTGAACTGATGATGAAACTACCCGGTCTGGGATGGTTGCAGAACAAAGTTTGTATCATGAAACCCTGGATATTTTTCAGTGGATGTGGGGGTAATATTTAGCACTGAAACATTAGAATGTCTTTCATTAAGCAAATTTGAATTGATTTAAATAATTCAAATAAGAAGGAGTTTTAGAAATTTAGCTTAATTTCTTCATTTTTTTCTGGTGCGTAAAATAGACTAAACAATTTTACATTAACTTATAGAATTTGTTAACCAATTGTAGTATACCCTTTTAAAAAAAGTGTGTCACATTTACATTTTTATCATTCTTTCTTATATTGTATCTAAAGACGAAAGAATTAAGAATATAAAAATCAAAAGACAAGTGACTCTGAACAGGGTTAAAAGACAAAACAAACCAAAAAAATGCTCAAACTGTAGTCCCTCATACAGGCCTTAATATCTAATATCTAGACTTAATATCTAAATTGCATCTCCCAAAAAGTAGAAATCTAGAGTAATCAATCTGGAGTTTCCAGGTTGGCACTACTGAGGTAATCTACAGGGTAAAATCCTTTGCTTTCCCTTAATTAGAAAGTGATTTTGCGTGAAATAATCCTTTCCTTTTGCTAATGACCTTGTCTAGCCCTCTTTCTGACTATAAAAACCTTCCATTTTGTATAGCTTCTTGCAACACCCTTCTAATTGTTGAATGTGATATTATCCAATTGATCAATCATTTAATAAAGCCAATTACATTTTCAAAATTAACTTGGTTGGATGTTTAAGAAGAGTAAAAATCCAAGGTATTTTAAAGTACTATTGCATGTATTATATATTTCTTTGTTAATTCTTGAGACAGCTAATATAGGGGAAAAAGATTTCTAATCCTGCTCACTCTCTCTGAGACTCAGTTTCCTTGTTTTTTGCCCCTGTTCCCCTGGCAAATAAAAATGCTACAGTTTGGGTAAACTTACTTAAATGAATGAAATTTGAATTAAATAAGTAGAAGCCCATCAATGATTAAATTAAAAAATAACTCTGAAAATTGTGGATTCTCTATCCTGGAATGTTTATAAAGAGCAACTAAGTATTAGTCTTAAAAGAATTTGAGATGTCTGGAAGAAAAGTGTGAATTTGGTAGTCTCCAGAGGTTTATTTGAGATCTATTGTCTTATGATGCTGTCCTCAAAGTAGTAGGTGATATATAGCTTAACACATGAATTCTCATCATTGCAGAGTTTATTGTCTATACGTTAATGAAATGTTAGTGCATCTCTATTGGTTCACATATGTGACATAGCATCCCAGAGGTGGTATCAAGACTGTAGTAAATGATCTTTTGAAACTTTATTAGAAAATAATTTAAGTAGAGCTGCATTGAGTAGCTGAAATTGAGTATTTACTGTATGAGAGTTGGAACATTGGTTAGAAGCAGAGTTCTGAAATCATATTTAAAAGTTTTCAAACTGAGATATATTATAAAATGGAAAAAAAAAGTGTTGAGACATAAAGGTTTTTCCTTTACACAGGAATGATAATGACAACAGCACTGCTCTTTTACAGTCTCATTGGGAGTTTTTCTCACCAGGGCAGTTACAGAAGAATGAAAGCATCATGCCTTGGGAAGGCTGCATTTTTATGTCTGCAGCTCTTCCATTAGGTCACACTGTTAAAGGCACAATTCTTTCCTAAGGGAGACCTTTCCTGTTTCATAGCAGCCCTGTTTATTCTGCCTGCAGCTGCTCTTTTTCCTATAGTCTATGCAGATTGATCTTTTTAAAACAGGGTAAAAATGGTTCCTGTGGAAAGTGCATCACTGTTGGCTTAACCAGTTATGGTAAATATAATAATATATACAGTGGTGATTTTTGGATAAAAGAGGAATTATCTTATAGGTTGTATCTTGACACCTCCAGGAAAGAACAGACACAAAATAAGACAGCTAGCATTTGTTCAGCAACTATATTTGGCTTCCTCTTTCTCTATATATACAGTCCCCCTGGAATATATAGAGAGGGAAAATCCCAATGTGCAAACTTTATTCGTTTATCTGTATATCCAATAATGTCCAGATCCAAGAATGTCCACAGAAGACAGAGGAACTAGAGAATATGGTGATTCTGTATGCTTTAAAATTTTCAACTGGTTATACTTTTTTTTTTTTCTGTTTTTGGTTGTTTGGGGCCCCCAGGTATAAAATATCATCTTGACTTTCTTCAGTGAAATGTCAAAAGGCATTTCTTCTAACAAAACGCTAGCTCTTGTTTACATATCAGTGATTTCATCTGATCTTTCCCTTTCTTCTGCTTAAAATCCAGAGTCTTTACAGAAGCCTAGATCAGACTCACAGTATTAAACTTAAAAAATATGTGTATATTCTCTATTAATGTGAAAATCACTTCCTGGTTTAAAACATATAGTAGAGGCTGTTTTTCATGTCAAGATAGTAACTTCACATGTGTCCCAAGTCCAAATCAATAGCAAACTACCTTTCTTGAGCCAAGCAGTTGTTGGACCAGCTGACTGGGGGTCTGGGCGGTTAATAAGCAGGCCATGGCTCCTAAGAACAGATGGGGAGGAAAAGGGGACCTTTTGTCCTAGTCTTAAGATGCCCTGGAAACCAGTGATGGAGAGCTATGAGGTGCTAATCAAAATCACATGACTCATGGAGAGAGTTTTCATATAGAAAGTCACAAATCCCTAGGAAGAAAAATGATGTCCTGGGGAAAACCGCTGGTCTCCCTCAGCCTACAGGGATAGTAAAACAAGTGCTACAGGGGCTTTATAACATTAAGGACTGGAAAATGCAACTTTTGCACATGAGAAAACTGAAAAAGCTTGTGATGCTTCCACTTGAAAATGATAAACTTCTGACTGGTACATGCTAGTCCTTTGCTATGCTTAGTGTGCTTCTTGACCATGGCAATGATGGTATCTTCTGGTTGCTTTATAAATGCAGACTCTCAGACTCCAGCCCAGATCTACTGAATCATAGCAAGGATTTAATAAGATCCCCAGAAGACTTACAGAGGCATTAAAATTTGAGAAGTCTACAGATGTACAGACAGTTGCATTTCCGTTCATCTATGTTATTATTGTTGCTAAGGTAGATTAACAGCTGATCCAAATCCCACTGAGAAAATTAAAACCTTACCATTGGTGACTTTTAACCCTGTACTGTTGGGAGGAACTGGCCAAAAAAGAAATTCAATCATAGAATAATAGGAGCAGATAATCAACAGACTTGATTTAAATACATTTATACGTATATGTACATGTATTCATGTATATATCTATGTACCTACATCTGTTGAGAGAAAAAAAAAACTGGCTAAAAAAAAATCCTTCTTTGGCCACAAAGGAAACTTTAACATATATTTTTTAGAAAGAGGAAGATCATAATTATAATATAATTATAATCTAATAAAATTAAAAAATAAATAATAAAACATTAACTTAAAACCCTAATTTCTTGGAAATTAAGGAGTACACAAAAGTAATTCTTTTTTTTTTTTTTAAGATTTATCTTTTATTTTATACATACAAGCTGGGATACAGGCCAGAGGCGTGGGGCGGCGAGAGGGTTCACCAGAGACAGAGCGGGTAGCAGAACAGGCAGATCAGAAATACACTGCTGAGGGGAGCAGCGGGCAAGGCAGGAGAGGTCTGCCACACCATGTGGGATTCTCCCCGGCCGGGCGTCGAACTCGCATCGCCGCTGCCAACAGCTCCACAGCGCAGCGCTTAACCGCTGCGCCACCAGGGAGGCCCCACAAAAGTAATTCTTAACTCAAAAAAGAATTAACTAGCCTTAACTCAAGGATAAAATGTAAGCTTAATTACAAACTACCAGGAAATAAATTAAAAATTTCAAAGTCCATGGAACATGCAAAAATATTCCAGGGGATATATTTAGCCTTAAATATTGTTGTAGTTAGGGATATAGAGAAAGGTGTCATGGTTAGGGAAAAACTTCCCAAATATCTCTGGGTTCCTCTAGGCTGCCATATAACCAAACAAGCATCAGACTAACAAGAGAAGAAAGTAGTTTAAGAATATCATGTATATATCCTGTATAAATGGGAGTGACACAGTAAGTCTGTAGCTCACCCAACTGGTTTCAATCATTGTCTTAAATAACCTCAGATAAAAACAAAGGTCTTTGGGGTTGGGAGAGAGGGATGGGAAGTTTAGATGGGGGAGTTACAAGGAAAAGCACAATAAAAAAAAAGTGTTACTGTTACTTGTGCCAAAGACATTTTTGGGGGGTGCATATTTTTTCTTTGCTCCTCTATAAAAAAATCCATCTCAAGGCAGTTTTTAAAAAAGCATCACAATCAAAAGAAAATAGGAGTAGGTGGCGCAGCAATTGAGCCCTGTGCTTTGGAACTGTCGGCAGCGAGTTCGATGCCCAGCCGGGGAGAATCCCACATGGTGAGGCAGACCTCTCTTGCCTAGCCCGCTGCTCCCCTCAGCAGTGTACTTCTGATCTGCCTGTTCTGCTCCCCACTCTGTCTCTGGTGGACCTTCTCACCGCCCCACGCCTCTGGCCTGTACCCCAGCTTGTATGTATAAATAAATAAATCTTAAAAAAAAGAAAGAAAATAAGAGAAAAGAATACATAAAGCTAGAAGCTAAAATTAATGAAGTAAAAACAAAATGTCAAAAAAAAACTGATCACTTAAAGACCAATAAAATATAAATTCATTAGAAGTTTGATAAATACATTCAGGATAGAGATAATTAGCTGGTTGAAAAAAAGATTATATCATACAAATTTGGAAGAAAATGTTGAAGACTGTGTAACTTATACTTTGGAGAGAAAAGTTTAACTGAGATGGAAAACCCCAAATAAATTTTAGAAAAAGATAAACATATGCAGTTCTTTGAGTATTAAGACATATTACTTGGAGGACATAACATAAAAATGTTGATAGACAGATTATAAATAATAAAACATTAAAAATGCATATACAGATAAAAATTTAATATCTGTTACTGAAAGAACATAACAAAAACAAATATCCCAATAGAAAAATTTTTAAGAATATTAAAGGGTAAATCACAAAGGAGCACATCTAAGGAACTGTCATGTGCAAATTGTGTTAAATATCCCAAGTAGTAAGAAAAAGGCAAGTTTAAAAAAAAGTTAAATCGCTTTAGATTCCTCAGACTGGTAAACTTTAAAACTAGTGTTAAATCCAAATGTGTTAAGTGTGAGAGAAAAAAGATATATTATTTGTTAGTGCAAAATAAACGTTTATAAGGTGTTTTTAGAAAGCAATGTGCTTACCTAAAAATAAATAACAGTTATTTAGGATTAAAGACTAATAATTTGGGAATATACAGTTTTAGAAACAGACTAAAAACTTGTTCCAAGAAGGGGTAAGACTGAGATTTTGTTTAATAGGAAAAAAAGGGAAAGATGAGGTAACTGGTCAAAGAAAGAGTAATTACTCTGGTCAACAGTGAGATCATTACTGACTTAAAAAGGCCCTACTCTGTAGTATCTTGGTGTGCTGAACATAAATATAGCCCTGAATTTTTTTTATTAGCTCTCGTTTTGACGATATTTCATATAATTCATTTTATATGTTTCGCCGTATAAATTTATCCAGTAGGACTGCAACAACATCCTAAATCAGCCTAGAATGATGTCATAATATGTCACATTGCATAATACCATCATGCAAACATCATCCAGAGTTGATTGCATCATTTTCTGATGCAATGTAATACTATTGCCAGGCGGCTGTTGAAGTAAGCTGACGTCCTCAGTGCCCTATGGAAAGCCCTGTTGGAAAGGTTGAGCATTGAAAATATTTCAGACTTTGTGCGAGACAGTTGAAGCTACTGTTACATAGAACTGTTATGATTTTACCCATTTAGGCACAATACAGAACAATAATGCCTCAAAAGTGTGTTAATAGCATGAACACTTCCTGCTCTATTGGTGGGGAAGTAACATTTGCCAACCAGAAGAAAAGGATCATATCTCAAGTGAAGAAGGCTTATCATCTTGACTTCGGATGTGAAGTTGGTGACCAAGACAAGCCTTGGGCCCCGCATATATGCGGTGCTACATGTACAACACAGCTTTCACAGTGGTGAAATGGCAAAAAACCATCAATGCTGTTTGCAGTCCCCGTGGTGTGGAGAGAGCCAAGCAATCACCTAAAAGACTTACTTCTGCTTGGTTCCTCCTCTTTCCAGCAGAATAATGAAGCAAAAGAAGTCAAGAATAATCTACCCAAACATTCCATCTGCATTGATACTAGTTCCATATGGTGAGGAACTTCCTATTCCAGAACCTCCAGCAGAATATTCTCTTGATTCGTCTGATGAGGACAAGGGTGAGCCGACCTGTTCTTCTCCTGTTCCATCAGCATGCAGTGATCCAAATTTTCACTGTGGTGCATCATCAACCCCACACAGTCTAACACAGGAAGAACTAAATGACCTGGTTCATGATTTGGACTTTTCCAAGAACAAGACAGAATTGCTAGGATCAAGATTCCAACAATGGAATCTTCTAGAAGAAGATGCCACAATTACTTTCTATCAAAAGCCACACCAGCAGTTGGAGCCTTTCTTCAGAAAGGAAAGTACTCTGGTATTCTGTTCCGATATTTAGGGCCTCATGCATGCCTTATAAATCACTCATGACCCACAAGAATAGAGCCTATTTCTAGACTCTTGGAAATTGAGTCTTAAAGCTGTGTTTTTGCCCGATGGAAACTGTCTTCCATTTATTCTATTCCTGAACAGTTGTGCAAGAGACAAGCAAAGAAATCTAAAAAGTAGTCTATGACTTGATTTTTTACAGGTATTAACCGTAGGCCTATTACTATTGGCATGCATTTCTTGATGTAAGCATCAATTTATTTCAGATTACAAAAAAAGAAAAAAAACTAGAGCCAAAATTAGAATTTGACTGTCATATTCATGTTGAACACATACAAATTGATAGGAAATGACTAATTTTATTTCAGTAACATGACTTTTGTGAAAATTTGTTGACCAGTGTTAGTGAAGCTAAAAATCAGAATTCAAAGGTGGTGCAGCACTTAAAAGGCCTCCCTGGTGGTACAATGGTACCACTGCACTGTGGAACTGTCGGCAGCAGTGATTTGAGTTTGATGCCCAGCCAGGGAGATTCCCACATGGCTCTTCAGACCTCTCCTGCCTCACCCACTGCTCCGCTCAGCAGTGTATTCCTGTCGCTCTGTCTGTTCTGCTCCCCGCTCTGTCTCTGGTGAACCCTCTCACCGCCCTACGCCTCTGGCCTGTACCCCAGCTTGTATGCATAAATAAATAAATCTTTAAAAAAAAATCAGAATTCACAACATCAGAGATCTAACTTACTTTTATTTAACAATTTATAGAACTGGAAATCATCCCATGTAGATACTGAAAGAAGGTTAGAAGGTGGTATAGGTTATTAGTAAAAGAAAAGATTAATTCAGGTTAAATCACTGTGCCTGGGTTCTTACCCGGCAGGTTACCTGTATTGTACTGATTAGGAGACACCAGATTGCATGGTTTAGGTTGACACCTTTGGATAGGTTGAAACTGCAATAGACTTTAAATCTGGGTGGGAACGTGAAATGCATGAGTCCATCTTGTGTCTGATTTTTCTATTTTCAACAGTGCTAACAAGCTTCAACTAGTCTTAGCTATACGTAATTAGTTACTGATTCAATCCTCTGGCAGAAGTCGATAATCACCAGTCTTATGAACAGGATGCTGTTCTCATGCTGAGTTCTTAAACAAAGGTTCATGTAACAATTGCTATTTGGCTCAGTCCAAAGGTCTTTCAAATCAGTACAAATAGACAATAAAAACCTTGACAATTCTGACCCTATTTTATTTTATTATTATTTTATTTTATTTATATATACAGGCTGGGGTACAGGCCAGAGGTGTGGGGCGGCGAGAGGGTTCACCAGAGACAGAGTGGGGAGCAGAATAGGCGGATCAGAAGTATACTGCTGAGGGGAGGAGCGGGCAAGGCAGGAGATGTCTGCCTCACCATGTGGGATTCTCCCCGGCTGGGCGTTGAACTCGTGTCGCCCCTGCCGACAGCTCCACAGCGCAGCGCCCAACCGCTGCGCCACTGGGGAGGCCCAATTCTGACCCTATTTTAAAATGGTTCTACTTCTGTCTGTTTTTCACAATGGCAATAGAGTTTAAATTTAAAAATATACACATAACCTGAGATCTAGTAATTCTATTGGAAATCTATGGAACTAAAAGAAAGTATTAATACATAACAAAACACATATAGGTATGTATTACTATCACACATTTCCTAATGTTATAAAACGCCAAAAATAAGTAAACGCCCTTCGATAAGGGTATGTTTGAACAAAGCTTTAAAGAGAAAATCATTTATTATGAAAAATTTCAGTCATATATAAAAGTGGACAGTACAACAATAGCTACAAACTCAATCAATCACAATGAAAAATTATCAACAATATTTCCAATTTTAGCTTATCCACTCCTTTACTTTTTTTCTTCCTGGAATGTCAATATATATCCTAGTATTTTATATACTTAAGTATATTTCAAATAAGGTTTTTTTTTAAATGACCACAATATCATTAAGACTCGGAAAATTAATTGTAAATCCTCCACTATTATTGGCGAGTAGGGGGAAATTCCCCAACCCCATCTGGGTTCTCTAAGGGTGAACAGGCAACTGAATTAACATCAGGCAGATTAGTAGGAGAAAAGGTTAAAATCTAATTGCATTCACATGGAAAATTTGCATGGTTGCAAATTCTGAAGAATGGAGCAGACCAGGAGCAATTATCCTGTTTATTTCTTTTTAAATTTTTTTAAAGATTCATTTATGCATACAAGAGTTGGGGTGTAGGCCAGAGGTGGGGAGGGGGGTGAGAGGATTCACCAAAGGCAGAGTGGGGAGCAGAACAGGCAGATCTACTGAAGTACACTACTGAGGGGAGCAGTGGGAGAGACAGGAGAGGTCTGCTGCACCATGTGGAAATCTACATGGCCAGCGATTGAACTTGTGCTGCAGTGGCTGAGGATTGCTTCATAGTGCTGAGACTTAACCCCTTGTACCACCAGGGAGGCCCAACATTTACCCTGTTTTTAGGAACCTAGGATATCAAAGACTGGGAAGGGGAGTGTTACATGACAGTGAAAAAAGGGGTTATCTCATCATTATTCTGAGAGTAAAGATGATATTCCTAGCGAAAGCATGATGTCTGCTAAACCTACAACTGCTTTCTTCTAGGTAATAATAGGGGTGGGCAGTGATTGTTCTTTTTCCTTTAGGAAAAGGGCTGAAGCTTAGGATATGATGATTTCTTACACAATTAGGAAGCGTAAAGGACTTAGGCAAGAACAGAAACTGCTCCTCAGCTGCAAGGGATATCATTCCTTTTAGCTCAAAATTCTTACATGCCTAAATGAAATTTCTTAAGGAGATCAGTTTGAGAATCTCGGGGTGGTTTGACATGGACACCTTCAATGTCTACTATCCACTTGATTGTCAATGTTCCTCTTTGATTCAAAAATTCTTGTTATAGTTGATGCGTTTAAATCAGAGCACAGGGGCCTCCCTGGTGGTGCAGCGGTTAAGCGCTGCGCTGTGGAGCTGTCAGCAGCAGCAATGCGAGTTTGACGCCCAGCAGGGGAGAATCCCACATGGTGCGGCAGACCTCTCCTGCCTCGCCCGCTGCTCCCCTCAGCAGTGTGTTTCTGATCTGCCTGTTCTGCTCCCCGCTCTGTCTCTGGTGAACCCTCTCGCCGCCCCACTCCTCTGGCCTGTACCCCAGTTTATATGTATAAATAAAAAAAAATAAAAAAATAAATAAATAAATCAGAGTACAATCTGCACACTGCATTTTGTTTGTCAAGTCTCTTTTTAATCTATAATTCCCCCCCCCTTCTTGTTTTTTTTCCCCAAGCAATTTATTTATTGAAGAAATTTGGGCATATTTTATATTTTGTTTTCTCTATTCTAGATTTAACTGTTAGTACCCTTATGGTTTTATTTACTATACCACTTGATTCCTGATTTTTTTTCTTGGAAATTGATCAGTTATTAGATACTGAGAATCTTCTATATTTTAATTATTTGGTATTACATAGATGATGCTAAATATTTAATACATCACAGTTTTATTATATAGTTTCAAAGTATATATCCACTTTTCATTGTTATTATTGAGTAATGGATTCAGGTGCTGTCTGTCTGATGACCAATATACTCTTCACCCAAAGAGTTTAGCATCCATCAGTAATCATTGTCTATATCCATTATTTCATTAGAGGTTTCCTGGTGGATACATTTTGGTACATCAACATGAAATAATATTTTACAACTATTAGAAATAATAATAGCTAATGCTTTAATGGAACACACTTTGAATAATGTACTGTTATAAGCTCTTTCTATATATTAATTTATTATGCCTAATAACAACCCAATTAATGAAGTACTGTAATTATCTCCATTTTACAGTTGAGGACTAGCAACAGAATGATTTGCCCAAAGACACATTTACTAAGGGTAGGGTAGGGACTCAAAATGCCGACTAAAATAAAAAAAATTCTGCATTTTGCTCTGATGGTAAGTATTTACCTCCACCATACATTGTGGAGGGTTTCCTCAAGAGACTGGATAAATTAGAGCAATGGTATATCTGCTGTGAAGAACTCTTGTGGAGAGAGACAAAGGAAATCCAAAAAGTGCCCAGACTATGCCCTTGTGGTGTCTGTGAACTTTGGACAGAAGGAATGTAAGATAATGGCCCTTCTGTGCCCTCACATCTATAGGGCTCCTTTCAGGAGAAGAGATGCAAATGATCTTCAGTATTTACTTCATGACAAACACAAACAGCTCTGGCTAAATTAACTCTGTAAAATTAAGAGATTGCTTTGAACTTTTATCAAAGTTAAGTACATTGATAGAGCTCCTCCTTTATCAATTAACTAAATTTATTAGAAAGCAACCTCCTTTAAGTGAAAATGTTAGAAAATAACTACATACCTTCTTTGTAATATAGTTTGAAATCAGGGAGTGAAATTCCTCCATTTTCTTTCTTTTTAGTTAGGAGGGCTTTAGGTATGTGAGGTTTTTTGTGGTTCCATATGAATTTCATCAGTAGTCGATCTATTTCTTTGAAGAATGTCATTGAGATTTTTATTGGAATAGCATTAAATCTGTAAATTGCTTTTGGTAGGATTGCCATTTTGATAATGTTAATCCTTCCAATCCATGAGCAGGGGAAGCCTTTCCATCTTCTTGTGTCTTCTATTTCTTTCAACAGAGTTTTGTAGTTTTCTTTGTATAAGTCTCTTATGTCTTTTGTTAGATTTATTCCTAGATATTTGAATCTTTTGGTTTCGATTTTGAAGGGGATGGATTTCTTAATTTCTTCTTCTTCAGATCGGGCGTTTGCATATAGGAAGGCGACTGATTTTTGTGCATTGATTTTGTACCCTGCTACCGTACTGAACTGGTCTATTATTTTGAGTAGTTTTTCTATGGAGTTTTTAGGGTTTTGTATATATATTATCATATCATCTGCAAATAGTTCATTGAGGCATATTCACGATAGCAAAGGTATGGAAGCAACCCAGATGTCCAAAAATAGATGATTGGATCCAGAAGATGTGGTACATATACACAATGGAGTACTATTCAGCATGGAAAGAAGATAAACACGTGCAACTTGCAGCGACATGGATGGAATTAGAGGGAATCATACTCAGTGAAATAAGCCAGAAAGAAAAAGAAAAATATCGAATGGTTTCACTTATAACAGGACTATAGGGAGGTCGGGTGGGAGAGAGACACTCAGCGGTAGGGGGCGGGGGGGAGAGGGGAGGATAAGGGCACAAAATGGAAGAGAGGAGAATACAGGGGACCATGGAGATGGATCACGGGGGAATTGGTGGTGGGCTGCCCAAGG
>PVIJ01024027.1:0-13116 GCA_004024925.1 Scalopus aquaticus
AAGAAGATGTGGTACATATACACAATGGAATACTATTCAGCATGGAAAGAAGATAAACACATGCAATTTGCAGCGACATGGATGGAATTAGAGGGAATCATACTCAGTGAAATAAGCCAGAAAGAAAAAGAAAAATATCGAATGGTTTCACTTATAACAGGACTATAGGGAAACCAAATAGGAGAGAGACACTCAGCGGAGGTGGGGGGGGGGGAGGATAAGGGCCCAAAATGGAATAGAAAAGAATACAAGGGACCATGGAGATGGATCACGGGTGAATTGGTGGTGGGCTACCCAAGGGGAATACAAAATGTAAAAGACATAAATAACAATAAAAAAGAAAAAAGAAAGAAAAAAAAAAGCAAAAACAAGAACATGAGGGAATAGAAGGAATCAAAAATCTTGAAAGTGTATAAGGTTTGAATTCTTAACAAATATTGAAAAGCTATGACAAAATATTTCACTATATTTTATCTTCCCAAGTGAATGATTATCAGTGTGATACAGGTTATGTAATTCCTTAAATGCAAAATTTGATAGCTGCTACTCTGTATATTTTTCTTACTGAAACATTACATTTCATATTTATTTTTTAAAGGGCAAAAAAGCAGTTTAAATATTCATTGAAGTCAGAAACAAACATCCAACATATAAATTCTACTCTGTGAAATATATCAAGTTTTCAGCTTTCAATTTGACAAGCCTTTGGTGATTTTTTGAGTTTTACTTAAATAATTGATTTCTAGACTTAAAGAGGAAAAATTCCTAAATGCATCTTGATTGACATTCTCTTTGGATATACATTTCTCTGAACAAAAATTGATTGATTCTATTTAAGTCCATAATTATAAGAATCATAGCTAAGTGTTTCATTAAAAATGTATTATGGCAGGAAAGTTTTCAATTTTATATCTTGCCTTTGTATTTGAGCAATATGTTGTGAGGAAAGTTAGTAAAATTTAGAAAATATTTTCATTTCATATTCCCCCTGCACTGTGAGAAATAATTTTAACGTCTGCCTGGGTGTTTTCATCTGTAATGCTGATGACACTTTTATGTTAAGGAGGATAAGTGTTCACAGATTCCATATGAATTTTCTATAAAAATTACTACCTGGTATTTAAACATTCATGTCAAAACAAAGATTCCAAAAAAAGTAACAAAGAAGCAAAATGGACTCAACAAAATCTCTCTTATAAAGCAAGAAAATTTTGACATTATTCAATAAAAGAAAATTTAGAATCATTAAACTAGATGTCAAATTGGCAAAATTACTTATTACTGATTCACTCATCAGTTACTCATTAGCATGAAAAACAAGTTTTTATAACAGTTTTGCTCAGCTTAGAAGTATGTAGTGAGTGAAATAAGAAAGCATATAAAAGATGTCAGTGTTTCAAAGCAAAGTACTAAACAAAAATAATAAAAGGATTACAACCATCTTGACTTCTATGCTAATTAGAATGGTTTGTTACCCACTAGCAAATGAAGTTAGAATTAAAATATGTTGAATCATTGAACAAAGTGGAAAATTTCAAAGCAAAGATTAGTTAGCTACATAACCTAGAAGACTCAAATTTAATCTTCCTGAAAATACTGCTGTACAAACTCAATTCTACATTTAGCAGCATCTTTAATAAATTAATTTTGTAAAATAGAGTTACCATGGAAATCTATATCCAAGCTTTCATTGACTTTGTCAAGTGATAGATTTGAATTTTAAATGTTAAATAAAGGTTACCCCCCCAATATCCAGTTAAGTACCCAAAGGTATAGAGTTCCTATGAAATATTTGCTAAGTCAAAATAGGGTAAATGACAAAACAATTAACATTAATGTATTTGGGAAAAAAACTGATCAATCCCAAACCCCCAAAGTAACATACCAACTAATACATAAAACCTAAAATAATAGCAACATATTGGAAAAACAGGGCTGATATAGCACATGCCTGAAAGTTGTATATATATACAGATGTATAATGTACTTACAGTGTAGTTTCACTTGCCAGAATTGGGTAGACAGCAAACACACTGGCGGGCTGAAGAATGGTGATGATTGGTTGTTAAAGTAAATTGTTGGAGATTGGTGTGGTAGGGGTACAGGGGACTAGGGTGGGGGACAGAGGAAGAGGGTCATCTATTACTCATGGTGGTTTGCATCCATCGTGCCACCGTGTCTTGGATGTCAAAATTTGAGGTTCCTCATCACCTGTGGCTGATGTGACAGGCTTGAAATATGGCAGTATGCTTTATTGTTTAGTCTCACACAGTTTTCTCATGCAATTCTTTGTAGGCACCCACACACCCTGCAGACCTGCCCTAAACCAGCAGGCCCTTTCTGAGTTAAAGTCATACTTTTCTGCAGTTATGGCAGCATTGTCAATCCTAGTGAAAATCTCATGCAACTGCTTCCGGTTCATGTCCTTAATGACTTGGGTTTTGTTTGGTTTCCACTTGTATTCTTTCCTTTTGCACTTGCATCAACTCTTCATCAGTCAGATCTTGGGATCCCAAAACTTTGCTATCATCATCAACTTCCAGTTGACACTGTGAAAACCGCATGTAGTTGCTGGGAAAGGAGCTTGGTGGTGCCACTCTCCCTGCACAGCCTGCCAAACAAATGTTGAATGCTATTTTTGCTTTTATGACAAAAGGTTTTCTTTAGATTTCTGGCCATTACCAAAAACATGTGCTAATAGGTCTTTTGTGAGAGTAAAGTGGTGTAGCATGCGCTTCAAGAAACAGGAGATGCCTGCTTTATCAACTAAAAGAATTGATATTTTCTTGGAATACAGGGGACATTGAAATCTGGCTTCAAGTCACCATATCTTCATAGATTTCGGATTTTGCTTTGTTGCCTCAGGGTCCTTGTTTTCCTCCAGTTTCATAGGCATGCAGCTTTGGTTTCCTTTACTTGAGTTTAAGTTTTGCTATTCTTTTGTTCTCTTACTGCACCTTTCTTCTAATTAGCTTTCATTCCAGTGATCCTAAAGTGATCTTAGAATTCTATTCTCCAAACTTGATATCCTAAGACAGTCTCACTAAAGTTATATTAACTCTTTACTTGAAATATACTTTGGTAAAGTAGAATTCATGCTCCCTTCCCCCACAGCCCTAAAATTTGTTAACACACACACATTTTTTCCCCTTTTTTTTATGCGTCCAAGAGCTCAGGTGTAGGCCAGAGGTGTGTGTGTGTGGGGGGGGTGAGAGGATTCACCAGAGACAGAGTGGGGAGCAAAACAGGCAAATGGACTGAAATACACTGCTGAGGGGAGCTGCAGGCTAGGCAGGAGAGGTCTTCTGCGCCTTATGGGAAGCTCCCTGGCTGGGGATTGAACCCTTGCTGCAGTGGCTGCGGATAGCTTCCTACTGCTGAGACTTAACTCCTTTTGCCATCAGGGAAGCCCAAACACACATTTTTTCCTAATCAATACCATGTCAAAGAATATCAAATGAACACAAAATTTCACATCTTGCTTTAAAAATTTCCTCATGTATTTTTTTCACCAGTCAGCACTATATAAATAAAATAATTTTTGAGATATTCTCGTTATAAATAGGAGATTAGGGGGAGAGAGAAGGACACCAGGGACATGACCAAATCATTCCCATCCATGCTTTCAATTTTACCAAATAGATTTAAAGAAAACTGGCAGTTTAACAATATTTTTCCAATTCATTTGTTCCTGGATGACTTTTGAGAAATTTATAACACATCCTTTGACTCTGTCATTCCATAAGGGCACATTTTCAAGCATGGCTGCCTTTTTCAACTTGAAATATATTTACCCATAGCTTTAGCCTATGGCTTCATAAATTTTCAATTGTTCCAACGTGATATCAAATTTAATCTCAAAGTAAGTTTAAAAGTAGTCTTTATGGACTATTTAATCAGGCTTTTCATTATATTGCTCCTGGAAAACAAATATCTCTTCTGTGTTTCAAAATAGTATTGGTGATTTTTCTTCACATTTTAATAAAGCCCCAAGAGTTCTGATTTCATGTAGTCAGTTATTCTGATGCACACGGAAGATTCAGTCTGTATAGCCGATTCTATTTCTAGTACTAAATGCCGTATTTGAAATCCTCAAATGAGCACATTCCATAATTTTAAATGGATTGCTTCTACTTTCAGTAATTCAGTAATTATAGGTCAGTGCTATCATCTTTTGCACTGTGAAAGATATTTTAGGATTTATACCTAATAAATGTATCCTAAATTTTTCTTTTTTTAAAAAAAAATATTTATTAATTCATACAAGCTGGGGTACAGGCCAGAGGTGTGGGGTGGCAAGAGGGTCACCAGAGTCAGAGTGGGGAGCAGCACAGGCAGATCGACAGAAATACACTGTTGAGGGGAGCAGTGGGCGAGTCAGGAGAGGTCTGCCATGCCATGTGGGAATCTCCCTGGCTGGGCATCGAACTTTCGTCTACAGTGCCGACAGCTCCACAGCGCAGCGCTTAACCGCTGCTCCACCAAAAAGGCTCTGTATCCTGAATTTTTCACCAAATTAATCTTCAAACACTCTAAGAAAAATTCTCAATAGTGTTTGGAATTTAAATTCTTATGTTCCCCTGTGAAAATAAAATATAAAATTACTGGTTTTATTAACAAGTAGCTGATACGTTGTTGATCTCTGTCTCTTACCTCCTGGTTATAGGAGATTTTCACCATGGTTATAAGAGATTTTCACTTTCCGTTTTACTTTTGGTATTTTTCTGCGTTTCCTCATGTCGCAGATGTATAATCTGGAAGAACAAAGAGAGGAATTTTATAAGTTAAGTTATAATCACTATAACAGAATCACATATTCTACAAAGTCACCATTAAAAGGAACTTTTATAGGGGCCTCCCTGGCAGCTTCGGAGTTAAGTCTCAGTGCTATTATGCTATCACCTCTGTGGCCTGAATTTGATGCTGGCCAGGGAGCTAACCCATGTGGCTCAGCAGAAGATCTCTCCTGTCTTTTTTTTTTTTTTTTTTCCAGTATAGAAAAATTTTCCTTGTTTTGTATTTGCTATTGAGCCCTAGAATGTGTGGTAGAAGGAATTTACAGCTCTCATTTCCAAATGTTTAACAGACAAAGGAGATAGCAAGACCACAGATGGCAAAGGATGAATGTCACTCACATCATCATTTCTAATAAAAGCAATGCTTTATATTGTGTAAAAATCTTGCCAATATCTACTTCCCAAGTATATCTCTCTCTGTACAAATAATATTCTTTACTTGTATAATTTCTTTCATTTATCCCCAAACAGGTTTTTAAAAGTTAGAGTTGCCAAAACAGGGGTAGTGGTGGTATTAATTTTCATAGACTTTTTATTTTTTAAAGGCATCCCTTTTTTTAATTTATTTTTTTAATATATATTTTTATTGTTATTTATATCTTTTATATTTTGTATTCCCCTTGGGTAACCCACCACCAGTTCACCTGTGATCTATCTCCGTGGTCCCTTGTGTCCTTTTCTACTCCATTTTCTGCCCTTATCCTCCCCCTCCCCCCACCCTCCCAAGTGTCTCTCTCCTGTTTGGTTCCCTATAGTCCTGTTATAAGTGAAACCATTCGATATTTTTCTCTTTCTTTCTGGCTCGTTTCGCTGAGTATGATCCCCTCTAATTCCATCCATGTTGCTGCAAATTGCATGTGTTATCTTCTTTGAATGCTGAATAGTATTCCATTGTGTATATATACCACATCTTCTTGATCCAGTCATCTATTTTTGGACATCTGGGTTGCTTCCATACTTTTGCTATTGTGAACAGTGCTGCAATGAACATATGGATGCATGTATCCTTTTGGATTCGTGTTTTTGTGTCCTTTGGGTAGATTCCCAAAAGTGGGATTGCTGGGTTGTATGGAAGCTCCATGTTGAGCAGTTTGAGGAATCGCCTTACAGCTTTCCATAGTGGTTGGACCAATTCACATTCCCACCAGCAGTGTAGAAGAGTTCCTTTTTCTCCACATCCTTTCCAGCATTTGTTGTTGCTTATATTTTTAATGTGTGCCATCCTCACAGGTGTGAGGTGGTATCTCATAGTGGTTTTGATTTGCATTTCCTTGATTATAAGTGATGTTGAGCATTTTTTCATGTTATCTGTTGGCCATTTGCTTTTCTTCTTTGGAGAAGTGCCTTTTGAGCTCTTCTGCCCATTTTTTGACTGGATGATTGGCTTTGTTTTTGGTGAGTTGTGTGAGTTCCTTGTAAATTTTTGTTATCAGTCCTTTATCGGATGTATTGTGCAAAGATCTTTTCCCAGTTGGTAGGGTGTCTGTTTGTTTTGGTTAATGTCTTTTTTGCTGTACAGAAACTTTTATTTTGATGTAATCCCACCTGTTTATCTTGTCCTTCACTTCCTTCGCTTTGGGGGATGTGTCTTTCAAGATTTTGCTGAGATGTATGTCGTGTAGAGTTTTGCCTATATTTTCTTCTATAAATTGTATGGTTTTAGGTCTTACGTCTAGGTCTTTTATCCATTTTGAGTTGGTTTTTGTACAGAGTGTGAGGCAGTAGTCCAGCTTCATTTTTTTGCATGTGGCTGTCCAGTTTTCCCAGCACCATTTATTGAATAGACTGTCCTTGTTGCATTGAATTTTTTTTGCTCCTTTGTCAAAGATTAGTTGTTCATAGATATGTGGCTTTAATTCTGGGTATTCTATTTGGTTGCATTGGTCTTTGTGTCTGTTTTTGTTCCAGTGTCATGCTGTTTTAGTTATTACAGCTCTGTAGTATAGTTTGGAATGAGGGAGTGAAATTCCTCCGTTCTCTTTCTTTTTAGTCAGCAGGGCTTTAGCTGTGTGGGGTTTTTGTGGTTCCATATGAATTTCATCAGTATTTGATCTATTTCTTTGAAGAATGTCATTGAGATTTTTATTGGAATAGAGTTGAATCTGTAAATTGCTTTTGGGAGGATTGCCATTTTGATAATGTTAATCCTTCCAATCCATGAGCAGGGGATGTCTTTCCATTTTCTTGTGTCTTCTTGTATTTCTTTCAACAGTGTTTTGTAGTTTTCTTTGTGTAAGTCTTTTATGTCTTTTTTTAGATTGATTCACAGATGTTTGATTTTTTTGGTTTCGATTTTGAAGGGGATAGATTTCTTAATTTCTTCTTCAGATTGGGTGTTTGCATATAGGAAGGCTACTGATTTTGTGCATTGATTTTGTATCCTGCTACTTTACTGAACTGGTCTATAATTTTGAGTAGTTTTTCTATGGAGTTTTTAGGGTTTTGTATATAATCATATCATCTGCAAACAGAGATAGTTTAATTTCTTCTTTTCCTATTTGGATTCCTTGAACGTCTTTCTCTTGTCTTATTGCTCTGGTGAGGACTTCCAGTAATATATTGAAAAGCAATGGTGAGAGTGGACATCCTTGCCGTGTTCCTGATCTTAGTGGAGAGGCTTTTAGCTTCTCACCATTGAGGATAATGTTGGCTGTGGTTTTGTCGTATATGGCTTTCATCTCCTGTCTTTACCAGCAGACCGCTCCTGTCTTACCTGCTGCTCCCCTCAGCAGTGTATTTCAGTAGATCCACCTGTTCTGCTCCCCACTCTGTCTCCGGTGAATCCTCTCACTCCTCATACCTCTGGGCTACAAACCCATTCTTATATACATAAATAAATAAAAAAAATAAATCTTAAAAAAATTAATAAATAGAACTTTTGTATTTCATTAATTTACTTTCACTGTATTTATTTCTGTACACTTAAGTGTGTCTGTCTCAGGCAACCTATTTTAGTGTCTTTCTTTTTTAAAATCTATTTTATGTTTGCAATTTAATTGGAGTTTTAGAATAATACCATTTAATGTAAAGATTAGTAGGTTAAGATTATACTTCCAATTTAATTCAATTTCGCTTTCAGTATTTTGTGTACCATTGTGCTCTTTTCTTACTATAGATTATTTGTGTGTATATTTTTAGTATTCTGTCATTACCATGGGCCTATACTTTTATGTTTGATTGCTGTAGAGATTGCAACATACACATATAAATTTTCAGTCTACCAAGGGTTCATGTTATACTACCTTCCTTAAAATACAGATTCCCAAGACATAAAGGTTTTCTAATTTCCCTCATTCTCACTGTTATATTTATTGTAATTACAAATCTACATGCAGTTTTACAATTTTTATTTTAGACATTCATAGATATTTTAAAAACATATGCAGTAAAATGTGTCTTAGCTTTACCTGGATTTTCACTTTTTCTGTTGTTCTCTCTTCATTCTTGAAGATAAAAGACTCCTTCTGGTATCATTTACCTTTATCTTGATGGATTACTATTACCATTACCAATAAAGGAGGTATTGCAGAAATAAATTTGCTTTGCCAGAGAATATCTCTGTTCCCATTTTACATCTAAAAATATTTTCATTAAATGTTGAGTTCTGGATAGACAGTTCTTTTATTTAAATGTTTCAAAGATAAGAGACTGTCCTCTGTGTTCTAGGCACAATGACTACAGAGTTATTCACAATCGCTGTTATTTTTCAGTTCTATTTAGCTGCTTTCTTTTTTCATAGTTTTCAGCCATTTGTCATGATATGTTTAGGTATGTTTTTCTTTGAGCATATTCTGTGTGAGATTCTGATCTTCTGGAATCTGTACATTTGCCATTTACCATATTTATGAAGTTTTCAGCTATCATTTCAAATCTGTGTGTGTGCTTGCCATATGTGTATTTTTGTATCTCCACAAACAAGTACAACATAACAAAGATATTAGCATAAATAAAATATAAACTATATATGTGCATATATACATTTATACACACATTTTCTCCAATCTCTTACAGTTTTAGCACTCTAACTATATGTGTATATATGTATAGATTATAGTTTCCCATGGGTGTCTTAAAATCTGTTATTTGCTTTCAAGCTCATTTTTTCTCTGTTCTTCAAATTGCCAAGAAAAAAAAAATCTGTTGGCCAGTTTAAGTTAACTAATACTTCTGTCATATACATTCTCTTCAACCCAGTGAGGAATATTTCAACCACATACTGTATTGTTTTTTATTTTCCATTTGACTTCTTTTATAGTTTCTTTTTCACTGGTAAGAATTCCCATTATTTTTCTTTTGCCTTAATTTCTGGTTTGTTTCCCTTTCTGCTCTGAGTCTTTGCTATGTTGGTTTTGATCTGCAAACTCATGCATCATTCAGAGGTTGGCCTGATACTTATATGGCTACTTCAAATGTCAACTTTCAAAGACTTCATTATAATATTTGTCCCATGTGGCACAGTGTAGGTGTTAGGCTAACACATGTGTGTTTATACACCGAATTCCTTCTGGGATTATACTATTCTCAGTGGCTGCAGAGGATCATTTCTCTGGCTCCTCTAGACTGAAAGGTAGAATTTCTATTATTTTATGCTCTCCACAGTGCTGCACTTCTCTGCAATTAGGTCCTACCCTTGGGGTAAAGCCACCAGAGGAGAAACAATAACAAACTCAACAATGCACAATTTAACTCTGTGTGTTCTGTCACCGCTCTACAATCAAAACTACTTTTGTGTAAAGTTTCCAGGCAGATTTTTTTCCTTTTTTTGATATATATCATCAGTGGAAAGTATGGTTTTTGTGGGGTGTGAACCATGAGAATATGCCATAGCAGAATTAGAACCTCTTTTCATACTTTGTCTTAAATATAAAATAATAGAAATCATTTTTAAAAATCACTGGAGGCTGTTTAGTCACAAGCCTTCAATTTAAAGTAGACGAGTGTAAGCCTGAAAAAAATATAGTTATTAGAGTAGTTAACATTATTTAGAGAGGGATATAATTTATCTTCTGAAAGTATTATATGAAAAACACTTCTTAAAATTGAGGTACAGATAATTAAAGTGATTAACATTGTGAAGAATTTAGTGTTTGTATTCTAAGATAATGTCCTTTAAAATTTGGGGGTCATACGGCCATTTTATGGAATTATGGTGTTATTTGCCAAAGTAAAATTTGTTTATTTTATGGTGGGGGTATATATTTTGCTCTAAATTTTGCTAACCCATGAGACAGTGAAGTCTAGGAAATCCTGGTGTATTCCATATTTAGTGGTCAAGGGCACTTGTGTAATGCTCCAAGAATAAAAAGAAGTGTTAAGTGTGAAAATGCCACAGAAATTGAGACGTACCTTATGTGCCCTCTGATCCTAGAATACCATTGAGACTTCCTGTGAAAGACAGAGGGGAGCAGAGTTGAAGTAACTTTTGAGACCATTCACAGTCATTTTGTTGTGAACAAACCCTAGTCCGGTGGAGAGGGGACTATTTTCCCATTCTATGGCTTTAATCTAGTTAGTTCACCTCAGGCTTCTAGCAGATTGGCAACCTCAAGTCAGAGGACCCTAGGGATTTATTTTTACAATCCACTGGAGCTCTTGCAATAAATATATGGAAAGCGAGCAGCAGAAGTAGGATTGTGGAACTGGAAAGGGAAGTCCAGCGTGATGATCTCCTGGGGGCTGCACAGAACATTGGTTTATTATAATATGAAAAACTGATTTTAGGAAATGTCAAAAATCACTGCGTTTAGAACTAGAAATTTGAAGGCAATATATTAGAGATTCTGAATAAATATTTGATCTCAAGCTACTTCAAAGTTTCTTAACTCATCTTTCCTGAATGGTGATATAGGGTATGAATAGAACACAATTTAAACATATCAAAATTAAGCACCTTATCCACTATTCTCCTCTTTCCAGATCTCCATTTTCAGTAAGAGATACTTTTGCTATTAGATTTTAACTTCAAATCCCCTTTATCCTTATGAGTGGTCTTTATAACAGCAGTCTATCCCCCCCTCCCCCCGCCACGGATACAATGTTGTCTCAGCTCTTAAATGATAGCACCCTGGAAGATTCCTTTTCCCTGCCTTTACATATTTTCTAAAAATTCTTTTTTTTAAAGATTTATTTTTTATTTATACATACAAGCTGGGGTACAGGCCAGAGGTGTGGGGCGGTGAGAGGGTTCACCAGAGACAGAGCGGGTAGCAGAACAGGCAGATCAGAAATACACCGCTGAGAGGAGCAGCGGGTGAGGCAGGAGAGGTCTGCAGCGCCATGTGGGATTCTCCCCGGCTGGGCGTCAAACTCGCGTCGCTGCTGCTGACAGCTCCACTGCACAGCGCTTAACCGCTGCGCCACCGGGGAGGCCCTATTTTCTAAAAATTCTGTTTTCAGTTGTTTCTTTTGTTTTCTGTCTTATTATTGAATATTTTTCCCCGAGTGATTGGGATTTCTTATCTGTCTTAATATATTTAAGAACTATGCATGAAAATATTGTTTGGGATCATGGTGTGTGTTAATGTGCTTTCCCAGCTATGAATTTGATTGAAAGGATGACCTAAAAAGGCTGATGTATTTAGAAAGACAAATAAAAGTATCTTTAGGTCCTTTCTCTGGGAAGTTTATTTCTCCCAGTGAGTAGGCTACCATCTGCCAAAAGGATACTAATTAACCTGGCATGTTTGTTTGGGGAATCTTTGGATTTTAGTGAGAGAAGAGGCTAGACACTCATTATTCTATTAATGACAGCTAACACTTACTGAATACTTACTGAATGCCAGGTGCTATTTTTAGAGCTATGCCTTAAATTATCATTTGTTGTTTCTCACATAAGCCCATAAGTTTGGTGCAGGAATTATATAATTCACAAATGATAAATCTGATCCAGTTCGATCAAATGTCTGAAATCTCAAGACAGAGTTAATTTTTCTATAGGATGGTTTTACTTTACCTTTCTTCCTTTGATCCTGTTACCAGATATTATCAACTTCTACTTCAAGGGTTGGATGGGTTTACTTAGATTTTCATTTGTTCACCGGCTTCTTTATTATGACATTACCTCTTCTAAATGGAACCTTGCTGTCAACTGTTCAGATCATTCCCAAAATTAATTAATTGACTTACAGAAGAACTGGGGTGTAGGCCAGAATTGCGGGGGGTGGGGGAGGATTCACTAGAGACAGAGTGGGAAGCAGAACAGGCGAATCTAGTGAAGTACACTGCTAAGGGGGGCAATGGGTGAGACAGGATTGGTTTGCTGCAACATATGTGGGTAACTCCCTTGCTAGGAATTAAACCCAGGCTGCAGTGATGATAGCTCTGAGACTTTTAACCCCTTGGCCACCAGAGAGGGCTCAGACCATTTTTTATAAGAAAAGGAATAAGTAGAATGTTTTGATTTGATCTGTGTACAAGCACTATACCTCCAAAACCATGATCCATGTTTTGGATATTCACGTGACGCTGTCATCACAATGTGTTAATGAGAGAGCTTTATGATTATTAGTCTGCCTGGTTGCAGCTTGTGCTTTTCTGTCTTTATATTCAATTATTCCACATTTCTTATGTAGAAACTGTATTCATCCTTAACAACAAATTGTCCAGGCACTCTTAATTTGAATTTACGGAGAAAAAATTAGAAATGACCCATGATACTGAATTGAATAAGAAATTAAATATTTTGTTAATTAAGGCTAGATTCAGGAGAAGGAAATAAATATAATTAAATAAATAAGTTTACAGACTGTTGAGATTGTACATATTGTAAACATTAATTGTGAGTCATGTAGTTTGTGAAACACTTGAGGTAATGAAAATGCACTGGGCCCTGGTAATAAAACACAATGCTTTTGAGAATAAAAGAACGTGGTGAAAGAGAACTGAAACAAAGAGACACATTTGTTAAAATACATCATCTTTAATGTTATAATTCTAAAAAAATAACACCTCTAAATTGTCTTTTTTTCATTATTGACTCTTATGCCTTATCTTAAGCATTATAAATAGTGAATTTTTTTCTTTGCATTTGATATGAATTTTGACATATGCTAATCTACCAGTTTTATCTTTGGCTTATGTGCAGGAATTTGTTATGAAATGACATTCTTGATTGCAGGTACATTTTTTTTTAAAGATTTATTTATTTATGCATACAAGCTGGGGTACAGGCCAGAGGCGTGGGGCAGCGAGAGAGTTCACCAGAGACAGAGTGGGGAGCAGGACAGGCAGATCGACAGAAATACACTGCTGAGGGGAGCAGCGGGCGAGGCAGGAGAGGTCTGCCGCGCCATGTGAGAATCTCCCTGGCCGGGCGTCGAAC
>PVIJ01024028.1:0-13116 GCA_004024925.1 Scalopus aquaticus
AGGTAGGGGATCCAATGAGAGCACAACACGGGAAATAATGGGGTGGTCCCTCTGACCTCAGTTTGGGAAGAATGTAGATGGAGAGGGTAAACAAAGATCCAAGGCCATCCTTATCGGACCCTAACCTTATGTGGGCAACTCAGGCAATTAGGGCCGTAACTCACCGCTAGGGGCCATCCTGTCTGATGGCTCCCGACAGATTATTGGACCAGGTGAATTATTATATTTACTTAACTTTTTTTCTGGATCTAGACCCTACCTATAAGTTCTTTGGAAGGAAGCAAATGTAACTTAAATTCCAATCAGGCAGCCAAACCACCCAAGCAAAATGTCCATTTAGTGGGCCAGCACACTATGGTAAATCCCAGTCAGCAGTGCTTTTTGAACAGTCTATTGTGGCTTGCATTTTACAAGGTGGTATGAATCATGGAATGGGGTATAACACATATTTTGCCTCCTAGAAATCATAATTACTTTAGTATCTAAGATTTATACACAGAAAACAAAATAAATTAAGGACACAACGTGCTGAGAGTTTTTGAATGCCTGGCTGAGGAATCAGGGTGTAGTCCCATGACATCGACCTGAACCTTCAAATCTCCCTGTTTCCATGCAACCTTAGCCCTTATTTTCTTTCCTAAAGACGCGGCGTGCTCTGTACATCTACTTTAAAATGAGTAGTCTATATGAACACTTGGAACGTCATTGAAATAGTATTGATTCTCCACACAGAAGTGTGACACTGGCTCTCTTAAGATCTTTAAAGATAGTAAAACTCTGAATACATTTTCATGGAATCAGTAAAATTATTGAGATATTTAGAGGCAGACTGTAACAGAAGTTGCAAAACAGCTTTGTTGTTTAAAGCATCTATATGTGCTTTACTCAGGCTAATTTTTGAAAATGTCAATCAGTTTCTAGCATTTAGAAATCAAGTATTTCACATAAAATTCTAGATGCACACCGTGACCTAAAAAAATCAAAAGTTCTGGCACGCTGGTAGTGGACAGTTTGCCTGCCCCGCAGGCCTGTGAGCCTGAGACCCTGGCCCCACAGTCTCTACTGGCCTTTCTCCCATCATGCGTTAGTCATTTTGTCATAGGACAGGAAGAGGGGCACCCCCAAACCCCCAAACCTGCCCACTTAAATAGGTTCTGCCAATCCCCGCATCAAGATAAAACATACTCCAATGTGTTAGACCTGCAGTGGGAAGGAACTTTAATACAATTAGTGTGCAATACAGAAAAGGGGAAGAATGGGGAAGAATATAGTTTCCAAATCAGTCACCCAAAGTTATCCATCCCCTCTGGGGTAAATGCCAGCCAAACAGGGTTGGCACAAAGCAGGGCCTCTGAGGCCTGAAAGCCTGCCACAAGTCTAAAGCCCCTTCTGGTGGGGACCCATAGAAAAAGGTCAGAAACAGCCAGACAAGTCTGGAAGGAAAAGAGCAAAATCAAAATCAAGATCAACACTGCCATTGTTAACCTCCCCGCAGGCCTCTCATCCACGTGTTTCAACCAGTCCAGGACTAAAAAGCAAGTGCAGCTTCTTCACATGTCTCTCTGCTCCATGTGCCTCCTGCAGGTGTCCTTCTGGCTCTCCACCCTTCACCCCTCCCTCCCCAGTCTCCTTTCAAGCTTCTTCTCCTCCCTGCTCAGCTCCACCCTCCCTTGGGTGGGGCAGGGAGACTGAAACCTCCCTTTTCCTGGGGACCACCCTGTTACAATTTCATCAATCAGCTACTTGATTTCCCCCCAGCAGAATATTCTGTTGCTTGTGTATAAGAGAGAAGAAAGTGATGATTTGAGGTGTCACCAACAGTAGAAAATGGAATTCACTAGTTCATTAATCTTAGAATACAAGTTAACAGCTGCTTGCTGCAAAATCATAAACCCCCAACCATTCCTCTCTTGCACTAATAAGAATTTTAAAATTGAAGTGATTGGATCCTTGTCATTGTCTTTCTCTTAACAGTATTTTTCACAACTGGCAGATTATTTGCTTTTGCTGATTATGAAAGTAATGCGTAGTCTTTGTAGACACTTTGAATAATACAAAATATTTAACTTGTTTTAGTTTTTTCATCCAATATTCTTTTAAACCTGTGTACTTTTAAAAAGTGGGATTATATAATTTAATATCTTTTTTCATTTAATATCATAAATGACTATTTCCCTATTCTATTAGCTATTCTTTAAAAATTTATTTTTTAATGACTGGTAAGTATTCCAATATGTGGCTATATAAAATTTACTTAATCATTTCCCTTTTGGAGTCTAAACTTTTATTTTTTTTTCTATTATAAGTAGCATTGTAATGAATATCCTTGTATTTATATCTTTGTTCACATCTTTGATAACTTTCATAGGCTATATTAATGAAAATAGATTATAGATGTGTATTTCATAATTTTAAACATCTGTAGTGAAAACAAGTAATATTTTGTGAATTGATCTCTCCTAAATGTGCGTGTCTGCAGGAGCAAAAATGGATGAATCAAAATCATTACCTGCTGAGGATTGTAGATTGTATTGATCAAAATTCTCTTTGCATTTCTAGGCATTTTCAGATGAATTTGCTCAAAGAGCTAATGAAAATTTCGTCAGCGATATTATTCTCAAGACTGAAGATACACAAGGTTCAGTAAAACTTTTCAATTGAAACACTAGGCAGATGACCTCTCCGATCTTGCCCGTTGTCCCTCTCAGGAGTATATTTCAATAAATCTGCCTTTTCTGCTCTCCAATAAATAAATAAAAAGTCTAAACATTATATTTAGTTACTAAATAACCAAGAGTGATAGGTGGGAAAGGATAGTGATGATTTTTATGAAGAAATCAATTCATGATAAATAAGGTTTTCAATTACATTCAATACATGTGAGCATGCAAGACACTGGTCATGTTAGTGTAACTAGAGCAAGTGTGGCAGGCCACGTAGCAGACTCTGTACAGAGGTCTTAAGTAGTGTTGAGGCTCTGGTTTTCATGTTTTCAAAAATAGACCCTTTAAAGAGATAATATCAGCCAAGAGCTTCAGTATAATTTGCTATTGCTAGATTAGATTTTATTGTGTTAGAAGTTTAGTGAGCTTTCTTGGAATATATATGTCTTTCATCAGATTTGGTAATTTTTTCAGCCATTTCTTTAAATATTTTTGTCTGCACTGGTCTCCCCCTCCTTATGATACAAAATAGCATGAAGGTAAAGCATTTTGAGAGCTTCCCACATTGGCTCAGTCTTTTTTTTCCTTAATTTTTTCTCTGTATCAAATTTAACTTTTTTTTTAGTTGATCTGCACATGTTCACTGACTGTCTACTCCTGTTGTCTATCCAATGAACATTTTTATTTCGGGCTGCATTATTAATTTTGCAAATGTCCATTTGATCTTACATTATAATTTGTATTTCTCTGGAGATACTCTTGTTTTTCCATTCATTCCAAATCATTTCACTTTTCAGATGAGTTTTCTTGACCTCAGGTAGCATAGTTATAGAAGATGCTGTAAAGACTTTGTCTCATTATTCCAACTTCTGGATCATCCTGAGATTAGCATCTATTGGTTGCCTTTATCCTTGAATTGGTCATATTTTTCTTCTTCTTTATATGTTAAGCTATTTTGGATTATAGGATGAACATTTTAAATATTATTTTATGAAACTTGGGTTCTATTAAAATCCTCTAGAAAATAGTGGGTTTTTGTTTATGTAAGCAGTCATTCGGCCAAGGTCATTCTGAGACTTCCGTCTCACCTTCTCTGGGAGTAGCAGCTCTCCTGTCTGTTCGGTACTCAAAGCATTTGCCCTGCTGCTTGGGTCTCTTCCACCTGTGCAGCTCTGGATGACCTCAGGATTTACTCCAGCTCACTTACTGAAGAGGGGGTCCCCGTTGGCAGTTCACACCTCTCAAGGTTCCTGCACACTCTGACTTGTAGTAACCCATTTTCTAAGTCATCTGGTCAGAAAGACAAGGTTCTCTCTGAATTTAAGTTGATATTTCTGTTACATGGTCAAAATGCCCTTGGGGAAAATGGAGAGAGAAAAGAGAAAGTGAAAAAATAAGAGAAGAGGGAAACAAAAATAGAAGGGGGGGTGGTGGAGAAGAATTAGGGAACAAAGAGCCTAAATAAATAATAACAGTAATTCTCACCCCTCCTCCTCCTCTATGCTTTTCAGGTCAAAGAGCTCTTTTTCTTGATTCTCTGGATAGAAACAAGAAAGTTTCTCAGCATTTTAGCTCCCTGTGGTGCCACTGCAAAGTTCTGCAAACTGAGGTCACCTTGGGGCAGAGTCATGATTAAAAAGAAAAAAGTATGGAAAATAATGAGAAATTACTCTCCTGCTCTTTAGCTCACAGGACTCCCTTTCTCAATCCTCTGGCCTCCGGACAGATTTTCTGAGTCTTTTTGCTGCCTGTGCCTATGTGTGGATTCAATAGGGCCACCACACTAGGCCAAAGCTGGAGAGAAAAGAGGAAAAGTGTCAAAACAAAATTGAACTCCTCCCTTCCCCTCCCCCACTACAGGTTGTTAATTGAAGTTTTGACTCTATTCCTATTCTAACTGCTGTTGTACTCTCTTCAGTTGCCAATTACTCCCTTTTTTATTTATTCCACATTTTCAGTTGTAATCAGTGGGAGAGACAGGCTCTAGTGGGCTAGCTTCACCTTGACCAGTGTCTGAAGTCTACATTTATATGTATTACATTTTATAATCTAGTTCCTAAAGTGAACCATCACTATGCACAGGGTCAAGGCCAGACTAAAGTCAGAGCTCACAGAGAGGGAAGCAGCATGAGGGGTACGTGTGTGGAGCATGAGACCGGCGTCATTCTTGCAGTTGGCAGCTTGGTTACTGAGTCCATCTTCTTTTCTTTTCAGTTTTCTATGGAACTGTTTCTAGCCCTAAGCGGGGAGTGCATGAGATGAAGATCGGTCCCATCACATTCCAGGTGGCCTTGGGAGATATCATCAAAGAAGAGGCAGACATGATTGTGAATCCAACAGGAACACTTCCCCCTAAAAGAGGTGCTATACATGTGGGATTTTGAGTAGTGTAGTCATCACAGTAAATCCTGTGAAAGAAAGTTCCTCTAGCCAAACTTTTCTACAGTTGCTGTAGCTGAGGTGATTTCTACAACTGTGGTTTATTAATATTGACAATAATTTTAAAAAGTATTTGGACATTTCTTACAATGGATAACACTTATTTTATGCGTTATTATTCTTTGTTATCAGAAATACCCAGGTTTTAATATCTTTTTGGTAATGGGGAAGCTTAGAAAATGAGGGGGAATGCAAAGACACTAATTCAAAGGGCATATGCACTGCTTTGTTCATTGCAGCATTATTTACAATAACCAGGTTCTGAAAGCAACCCAAGAGCCCAAAGGCAGGTGAATGGATTACGAGGATATACACACAGCAGAATACTATTCAACTATAAGAACTCTTCCTATTTGCGACACCAGGGATGAAACTGAAGGGCATTAAAGCTAAACAAAAAATGTCAGAAAGATATCATTTATATGGGGAACTTAAACAAAATAAAGGGTCAGATAAAACCAAACCAATTATAGACCTCTGAAATCTAACTGTAGAATTGAGACAATCAGAGGGGCAGGACACTTGAAAACACAGTGAAGAGAGGTCGGTGGAGTATGGCGGAGGACTTTCAGTACCTTGGTAGTGGGTTTGGCCCAGTGATATACACCAAAGGGTATGATCCTATACCTCTAAATCAGAGTGTTTTAAAGCAATGTTGCCTTGATTAAAAAAATAAAAAACAGCTACAAGAGGAAAAGAAAAGAAAATGAGCAGTCATTCTGATCTGAATATAATCTACTGATTTTTTTTTAAATTTATTTATTTATACATACAAGCTGGGTTACAGGCCAAAGGCGTGGGGCAGCGAAAGGATTCACCAGATACAGAGTGGGGAGCAGAACAGGCAGATCAGAAATACACTGCTGAGGGGAGTAGCGGGCGAGGCAGGAGAGGTCTGCCACACCATGTGGGATTCTCCCTGGCTGGGCGTCGAACTCGCTTCGCGCGCTGCGCGGACAGCTCCACAGCGCAGTGCTCAACCTCTGCGCCACCGGGGAGGCCCCTAACCTACTGATTTTTTTAGTCACGTTTGTACCATCTTGATTTTCTCATGTAGGCATCTCCAAAGCAATTTTAAAAAGCTCTGGAGTAGATGTGGAAACACAATGTTGTCTTCAAGGTAAAACACAGTGTTATTTTCTGGAGATATCACCCTCAAAAGGCATGATTGTAAATTCAACAGCAAGAACATTTGACCATATACCTCTAAATCATAGTGTTTTGTGAATGGCTACCTGACTATAAGAAGTTATGGAGAGACCAAGGAAAGACTTGGGATTGGAAAGAAAACATTTTGATCTTTTTTAAAGAAAAGATTTATTTATTTATGCAGACAAGGGTTGGGGTGTAGGCCAGAGGTGGTGAGAGGATTCACCAGAGACAGAGTGGGGAGAAGAACAGGCAGATTGACTAAAATACACTGCTGAGGGTAGCAGTGGGCTAGACAGGAGAGGTCTGCTGTGCCATGTGGGAATCTCCCAGGCCGGGGATTGAACTTGTACTGCAGTGGCTGCTGATAGGCTGAGACTTAACCCCTTGCACCACCAGGGAGGCCCCGGAAACATGTTGATCTTAAAAGTATACATTGCACCAAAAATTTCAATTGTAGAGAATTAAAAGTGAAAACTAATCTCAAAAAGAGGAAGTAAGCAAAAAGATTCATCAGAGACAGTGTTTCAAGAGTCTTTCAGCTTCATAAAATACTTTGTTTGCCAAACTGGACATGTTGTTTTCTAAATAATCAGACACCTTCAGCATCCACTTTTGTACCTTTTTCATGTGTTTCCCAGGTAAACAGAGCAACAGTGATTATATAATCACAGAAGGTGGTTTACTGAAGTGCAAGAATATTATTCATGTTGTTGATGGAAATGATGTCAAGAGATCTGTTACCTGTGTTTTGCAAGAGAGTGAAAAAAGAAATTACTCGTCCATTTGCCTCCCTCCCATCGGAACAGGTGTGTAGTTCTGGCTGTCTAGGCAAACACCCAAGTCATCCTTCCCTTATTTGGTCCTGTTATTGTGGATAATTCTCAGTCTGATAAGGACAGTTTACTCACCCAAGAAAGTCGCTACGAAAATTAAAAGTGAAAACTAATCTCAAAAAGAGGAAGTAAGCAAAAAGATTCATCAGAGACAGTGTTTCAAGAGTCTTTCAGCTTCATAAAATACTTTGTTTGTGGGTAGTGTAAGAAATAGAGGGAAAGAATGAAGGAAAGGGAAGAGTGTTAAACTATTAGAGAGACATTTGTTCTCTGATGTGGAAGAGGAGAGGAGAGGAGTGGAAAGAGAGAAAAGAGGAGGGGAAATGAACGAGTGAAAAGAAAGAACATCTTTCCTTTTCCATCAGTCCCTTTGTCTCTTTTTAGTCCCCTCCACACACCCCTGACTTAACATGAACTCCCTCCTCTAACCCCCTCCATGAGGAACACCCCAGCATGGATGTGCTCCTCGCTGCCCCTGACCTGGGGGCACGTCCAGCTCTTCTCGCCTCTTCAGCAGTGGGCTCTGTGGGTTGGCCTTAGGGCCTCTCTGTGCAGAAGCCTCTCAGCCACCAGGAACTACCAATTCTAGTGGGTCAGAAACACATAACTCTCCAGCTTCCTCTTTTCAGCCTCCTTACCTCTGTCAAGTTTCTTGTTTTCATCAAAGTATGCAATGAGTGAGTGACTCTTTGTGTATAAAGATGGCCCTTTGGTTTTATCATTCTGAGGTGATGCTCCTTGAACTCTTTTCCCAGGAATCTGAGTCAAGTGCATTGATGAGGAGTCCTGCTCGGTCTCCCCTAAAGAGCTGATTAGGAGAGGCAAAGTCTTTTGGGTCCAAGGTAGATGGAGCTGATAGGTCCAATGAGAATACACTCAGCACTGGGCTAATAGTTCTGTTGCTCAGGAATCTAAGTTTGAGAGTCTCACACTGGCATTCTAGGGTCTTCTGAAGTTTAGCCTCAATAGACTTAGCCATCCATATCACCTTCTGAGCCTTTCTAATTCTCTGTCCCACATTTTGATTTCTGTAATTCTCTACCATTCCTCCTATGTTCCCATATGAATTGCTGTATCTACTTGATTACCTTCTATTTATAAGACTATAATTTCTAAGTGTCTAATATTTTTATTCCTCTTACAGTATCATCCAGTTTTAGCATATTAGCCAATTTATCGTCTATATATGTATCATCCATCAGTGTTACTTTTATGAGCACTCAATAATCACTCATAGTCTGTGTCTCCTGCTTTTCCTCTTGCCTTTGTTTTGCATAAGTTTTTCTCTTGCATTTCTGCCTTCATTTTATTTGAGACAAGAAAGCAGAAATTCCCAGTGAAGTTAAGGAAAAAACAAGAACATGAGGCAGTTTTAGTTCTGTATGAATATACACACCTGCCTATTTCTGTATTAATACAAACTGTCACTCTTCCTCTGAGCTGCCTAATTGTTGGTCTGCACAAATAAATCGAGCTTAGCAGATTCTCCTTGATGGCCCTCTTTACTCTGTGACTCCCTGAGGTGGTCCCCAGACTAGTGGATGGTGGGGCTTTCTCCCTTAGTGGTGTTCTTAAGTTGAATTGGGACTTTGATCAAGACAGCTTTTGGCATAAAAGAAATCCTTTCCCTGTCCTTAAGACACCTGCCTCAGGGTCCTCCCTGGTGGCACAACAGGTTAAGTCTCAGCACTATGAAGATATCTGCAGTCACTGCAGCACAAGTTTGATCCCTAGCCAGGGAGCTTCCCACATGACACAGCAGACATCTCCTGCCTCACCCGCTGTTCTCCTCAGCAGTGTACTTCAGTAGATCCACTTGTTCTGCTCCCCACTCAGTTTCTGGTGAATCCTCTCATCTCCCGCACCTTTGGCCTACACCCCAGTTCTTGAATGCATAAATAAATAAAATAGATTTTTAAAATCTATATTTACTGAGTGCCTGCCATATACCAGGCCCTGTGCTTTGAACCTAGAAGAGAAAGATGAGTCAGGAAAGGGTCTGGTCCATGAAGACACCTTACCGACTGTGAGAGACAGACACAAACAGGCACCACAGCGTGGCCTGTGTTGCACCTGAGGTGTGCAGGTGGGGGAAGGGCACAATGGGTCGAGGACAAACCCGCTGGTCACTAGGTCCTGCTGACTTATGGCCTTAGTATCTCCTCACTTCCTACACCTGACTCTACATTCTGACTTCTTCTCTTGTTCAGCTCTTGCCTTTGGTCCAAATATTTATTTCAGTCCCCTAACTGGACCTGGGCATCAGTTCCAGGGCCTCCTTCAGTTTTCTCTTTCTCAAAAACAGCTCTATTCCCCTGAACATGCTGTGGACACACCACACCTTGTCCACAGTGCTCTCTGGCATCACCTTTTCCTCAACATTCCTTCCTTCTCCTGTTCATCCCCACACACCACATCCAGTATGTCCTGAGTTCCTAACTGAGCATCCGGCCTGTGATGGGATACTAAATGTTTATTGATCAGGTATGAATGTGTCTGACACTTCCATTTAAATTCTTTCAAATCTTGCGTGGTAACCACAGGAGAATTTCATCCTTCCTTGTTCATGAAGTATGTCTACAATCCCATAATTGTCGACATGGCCAAGTCAAAGAGGTCCAGTCTCATTCTCTGCAATAGAGGGGGCACCATAAATAGGGATAATCCATGCAGGCCCCAAGTCTATCACACCATGTTGGTTAGGCTTCTTCACATTGCCTCCCGGCCCATGTGACTTAGCCAGCTGCTGTTCATATGGTGCGTCTGTGTGTCTTCATGTGACGTTTCATCATTGACTGTGGGTGTGAGAAACTAACAATGGGGCATGCGATAATAGGACTGACCTCAGGTGACAACTTGATCCTCCCTAGTTGGCTAAAATCTC
Organism: Scalopus aquaticus; assembly: GCA_004024925.1. Classification (NCBI taxonomy): domain Eukaryota; kingdom Metazoa; phylum Chordata; class Mammalia; order Eulipotyphla; family Talpidae; genus Scalopus; species Scalopus aquaticus. The sequence goes on from PVIJ01024028.1 coordinate 9,972, forward strand.
ATTGATTGTGGACGGAAAGGCTTCTGGAGGTTCATAGAGTGTTTTGTGTTAAGGAGGTATCTTGTGTGGAAAGAATTATGGATTTTTATGAAATCACTTATAGCTCCTGGTATCTATCAAAACTCTATTAGTTAAATCAAGTCCACCAAAACAGCAGGGACATTAAGAATACATGTGTAAAGTTTAGGGATGACTGAACCAAAATAATGTTTTTTTCCCTTTAAAGATCATGATATTTCAACATAAATTAGCATTTTTTTTATTTTGAATATACTAGTAAGACAAAAGGATTTCTTGTGCTCTGTAATTCAGAGAAATACAGTCATCTGGCATCAGTGGAGTAGAGCAGGTATTAAAATCAGACACCCAAACTTACTTTTCTGAGTCCTTTGATTATTGTGGGGTCGTTTATTTCCAGACATACTGGACCAATTACTCCCCGTGGCATCTAAGACTTCAAAAGTGTTTGCTATGAAGTGTTAGAAAAGTTCATGTTGTTAAAAGTTTTAGGAAATGGGCATTCTGTTTATTGGAATCTTTGATTTACTACTTAGCTTTTTCCATTTAAGTCTTTCTTATACAGTCATTTGTATTATTTGCTTCCCAGGAAGTGCTGGTCAGGATGCAGATAATGTTGCTGGAGCCATAATGGATGCCATTGAAGGCTTCATCCAGAAAGGATCTGTCCAGTCTGTGAAAAAAGTTAAAGTTGTTCTGTTTCTGACACAATTAATGACTGTGTTTTTTGTCAACATGAAAAGAAGAGAAGGATCTCAGGCTCCTCCACAACTGTCTATGACGTCTAAAGTTGCACGTGAGTTGTTCATTTTTACCAAGTGCATGATACTAATATTGAGAAATACATGATACTAATACATGAGAAATAGCTAATCTTTCCAAGCTATCAGAAACAGAAATTAAGAAGACAGTCTCATTAAAAATTGCCTATAAAGAAAAATATGTGAAGAAATAAATTTAACCAAGGAGGTAAAAGACCTATATGCTGAAAAGTATTAATGAGTGATGAAAGATTTGATGAAAATACAGATATATGGAGAGAGATTCCAATGCTCATGGACTGGAAAAATTACTGTTGTTATAATGTTCATACCACATAAAACAAACTACAGAGTCAATGCAATCTCTTTCAAAATTCTAATGCTATTTTCTAAAGAAATAGAACAAACAACCCTAAAATTTGTATGCAACAACAAAAATATCCCAAATAGCAAAAATTACTTAGGAAAGAGGATTAAAACTAGAGGCATCGCACTTTCAGATTTCAACTATATTACAAATTATAATCAAAACTGTATGATGTGGGCACAAAAACAGACACATAAATCAATGGAACATCAGTGAGAATCCAGGAAAAAACCCATGCAACTATTGATAGTTGATTTACAACAAAGAAGTCAAGCCGATACATTGGGGAAAGAAATATCTCTTTTCTTAATGGTATTGGGAAAACTAGACAGCCACAAGCAAAATGGTGAAAGTGTACCCCTATTTTACACCATACACAAAAATACACTCATTGTTTTAAAGATTGATTGTATAATCAGACCCAATGAAACTTCCAGAGAACAATTATTATTTATTATTTCTAACAAAATCAAAGGCGACAAAAGCAAAAATAAACAAGTAGGACTACATCAAACTAAAAGGCTTATTATACAGAGCAAAGGAAACCATCAACAAAATGGAAAGGCAACCCATGAAATGGGAGAAAACAATTGCCAGTCATAGATCTGGTATATAAGTATATATAATGAATATATACAAAATATATAGAGAACTTATACAACTCAATAAAAACAATCTGATGGAAAAAATGAGCTAAGGATCTGAATAGACATTTTTCCAAAGAACATAGAGATGGCCAACAGTTACATCAAAAAGTATTCAACAATGCTATTCCAATAAAAATCTCAACGACAGGGGCCTCCCTGGTGGCGCAGCGGTTGAGCGCTGCGCTGTGGAGCTGTCGGCAGCAGCGATGCGAGTTCGACGCCCAGCCGGGGAGAATCCCACATGGTGCGGCAGACCTCTCCTGCCTCGCCCGCTGCTCCCCTCAGCAGTGTATTTCTGATCTGCCTGTTCTGCTCCCCACTCTGTCTCTGGTGAACCCTCTCGCCACCCCACACCTCTGGCCTGTACCCCAGCTTGTATGTATAAATAAATAAATCCTTAAAAAAATTAAAAAAAAAATCTCAACGACATTCTTCAAAGAAATAGATCGACTACTGATGAAATTCATATGGAACCACAAAAAACCTCGCATAGCTAAAGCCCTACTAACTAAAAAGAAAGAAAACGGAGGAATTTCACTCCCTGATTTCAAATTTTACTACAGAGCCATAATAATTAAGACAGCATGGTACTGGAACAAAAACAGACAGAAAGACCAATGGAACTGAATAGAATACCCGGAATTAAAGCCACATATCTATGAACAACTAATCTTTGACAAAGGAGCAAAGAAAATGCAGTGGAACAAGGACAGTTTATTCAATAAATGGTGTTGGGAGAACTGGACAGCCACATGCAAAAAAATGAAGCTAGACTACTACCTCACACCCTGCACAAAAGTCAACTCAAAATGGATAAAAGACCTGGATGTAAGACCTGAAACCATAAAATATATAGAAGAAAATATAGGCAAAACTCTACACGACATATATCTCAGCAAAATCTTGAAAGACACATCCCTCAAAGCGAAGGAAGTGAAAGACAAGATAAACAGATGGGATTACATCAAAATAAAAAGCTTCTGTACAGCAAAAGAGACATTAACCAAAACTAACAGACACCCTACCAACTGGGAAAAAATCTTTGCACACAATACATCTGATAAAGGACTGATAACAAAATTTTTTTAATATAATAGATATTTAGTTTTGTTATTCGTATCTTTTACATTATTATGTATTCCCCATAAGTTACCCACCACCTGTTCACCCGTGGAGCCATCACCATAGTCCTCCGTGCTCCCCTCCTCCCCCCTTTTGAGCCCTCCCCCTCCCCTCCTTCCCTGCTGAATGTTGCTTTCTTATTTGGCTCCCCTATATTCCTGTTATAAGTGAAACCATTCGATATTTTTCTCTTTCTTTCTGGCTTATTTCACTGATCATGATCCCCTCTA
>PVIJ01024029.1:0-13114 GCA_004024925.1 Scalopus aquaticus
ACTTTTGGGAATTTACCCAAAGGACACAAAAACACTAATCCGAAAGGATACATGCACCCGTATGTTCATTGCGGCACTATTCACAATAGCAAAGGTATGGAAGCAACCCAGATGTCCAAAAATAGATGATTGGATCAAGAAGATGTGGTACATATACACAATGGAATACTATTCAGCATTCAAAGAAGATAAACACATGTAATTTGCAGCGACATGGATGGTATTAGAGGGGATCATACTCAGGGAAATAAGCCAAAAAGAAAGAGAAAAATATTGAATGGTTTCACTTATAACAGGACTATAAGGAAATCAAATAGGAGAGAGACAATCAGCAGGAGGGCAGGGGAGGCGGGGGGAGGGAAGGAAAAGGGCACAAAATGGAATAGAAAAGAACACAAGGGACCATGGAGATGGATCGCGGGTGAATTGGTGGTGGGCTACCCAAGGGGAATACAAAATGTAAAAGACATAAATAACAATAAAAATATATATTAAAAAAAATTTAGAGACAATGCTCTACACTGCCACAATGTATGTTATCACGCTGTACCCACCACCAAAGCACCAAAATCTCCCACCATACCACTGATATGCTTTAAAATTTTAATACTTTACTGGCAAACTGCCCTCCAAATAACCTCAAGTTAAACTATCACCAGTGTGTGAAATGATCTTTTTTCCACTTTTGATATATTTCAATTTTACAATTCACAGAGTGAAGATTCTGTCTTATTGCTATAAGTGTCTTCTTGTATCTTATTGCTCAGTGTCTTCTTGTATCTTTATGCTTATTTTTATTTCTTTATCTGTTTATCTCACTTATGCTTTTTCTATAGATGGTCTCTTTCTCACAACTAATATTTTTGGTGAAAAGAGGATTTATTTGTTGATAAAGTCAACTCATGATTTTAGATTTTTTAAATTGAGATAAAATTCACATAACACAAAGTTCATCATTCTAACCATTTTAAAGTATACTATTTGTAGTGATCTCAGTATACTCACAACGTTGTGGCCCTTGGTATTTCTACAGGGATAGGCTTGAGGGCAGCAGGCCTTGGGGTGGCCCAAAGCAGGTTCACAGTCCTCTCCCAGCAAGTTGACACAGACCTGACTAATGTGGCCCAGTCTTTAAATGATCTCCAAGATCAAATGGACTCTTCAGCAGCCGTTGTTCTCCAGAACTGTAGGGGGCTAGATCTGCTCAAAGCCACTCATGGTGGTCTTTGCCTGTATCTGAATGAAGACTGTTGTTTCTATGCCAACAAATCAGGCGTTGTCCGAGAGTCTACTAGTCAACTCCAAAATAGAATACGGGCCTGTAAACATAATCAGGAGGGCCCCTCTTGGTGGGACAATGTCACCACACTAGCACCATGGCTCCCCCAACTCCTGGGTCCACTGATCTCCATTCTTCTGATGCTTGCCTTCTGGCCTTGTTTACTTAATTTAGCCACCCGGTTTATCTAGTCCCGTTTGGAGGCTATTAAGCTCCAAATGTTAGTCAGCCGCTATACGCCCTAAACAACCTTTCTAGCAGCCCGTTGATTGATACTCCCTAGCAATATGAAGGGGTATCAAGAGGGGGGAAAAGAAGTAGGAAGTTCATAAGTTTGCTGCTTGGAAATGAAAGTTGCTAAGTTCACTGCTTGGATACTGCTGCTTGCTGGGGCAGAAAGCTGCTGGGAAAGTCTCTGTGCTGTACTGCTTGTCCACAATAGTAGCTATGGTTACCTTGACCCCCTTCCTAAACAATAAAGTTTATGATGGATGGGGTAGTTAAGTTTCCTTATGCAAACTGTATAAAAACCTGCAATTCCTGTAATTCGGGGCTCAGATTTTTGGGAGTCATGCCACTGGGCCCGTCGGTGTGACAATTAAATCTCTCTCCACCTCTCTGAGTGCCGCCTGATTTCTCTGGGAAAGTTGCCGAAGCATAACCACACCATAATCTCCTTCCAGAACATTATCACTTGAAAAAGAAACCCTGTACCACTAGACATTCACTCCATGTCCACCTATGTTACCCCACACACATACATATACTAAACCCATGACAAATACTAATCAACTTTATGTTTCTATGAATTTGCCTATGCAGGACATTTCACACAAATGGAATCATATAATAAAAAATACATTAGGGACAGGTTTTGGGGAAGACAAACAGTATTGGACATGTAAACCTAACATATTCCAAATGCAGTTTCCAAAGAAAGAGTTGGAAAAGCTATGACCTAAGAGTGGGAGAGAGTTCAGAGTGAGAGATAAGAATTGTGGGAGTCATTAGCATCTAGGTGCCAATTAAAGTAATGAGAGTGGATGAGATAACCTGGCAAGGGAAGATAGATAAAGATTGGGCATTACAAAAGAATGTAACTAGACTACTATTTCACACCATACACAAAGATCAACTCAAAATGGATAAAAGCCCTGAATGTAAGACCTGAACCCATACAATATATAGAAAAAAACTTAGGCAAAACACTCCATGGCATACAAGTCAAAAAGATGTTTAAAGACTCATCCCCAAAAGCAAAGAAAATGAAAGAAAAGATGCAGTTGGGACTACATCAAACTGAAAAACTTCTGTACAGTAAAAGAGACAATAACCAAGATGAAGAGATACCCCACAGATTGGGAGAAAATATTTGCACTCCACAAAACTGATAAAAGACTGATAACAAAGATTTACAAAGAGCTTACACAACTCAATAAAAACAAGATAAAGAATCCAGGCAAGGGCCTCCCTGGTGGCACAACTGGTTAAGCGCAGCGCTGTGGAGCTGTTAGCAGCTGCGGGCATGAGTTCCATGCCCAGCCCGGGGAGATTCCTACATGGTTCAGCAGACCACTCCTGCCTGGCCTGCTGCACCCCTCAGCAGTGTCTTTCTGATCTGCCTGTTCTGCTCCCCACTCTGTCTCTGGTGAATCCTCTCACCACCCCACACCTCCGGCCTGCACCCCAGCTCGTATGCATAAATAAATAAATCTTTTAAAAAAAGAGCGAATCCAGTCAAAAAGTGGGCAGAAGAGCTAAAAAGACACCTCTCCAAAGAGGAAATGCAGATGGCCAAAAGGCACATGAAAAAATGCTCAACATCACTATAATCAGGGAAATACAAATCAAAACCCAATGAGATATCACCTCACACCAGTAAGAATGGCACACATTAGAAAAAAAAAACAACTAACAACAAATGCTGGGGAGGATGTGGAGAAAAAGGAATCCTTTTACATTGTTGGTGGGAATGCAAACTTATCCAACCACTATGGGAAGCTGTGTGGAAGACCATCAGATTACTAAAAATGGATCTCCCATATGACCCTGCAATTCCCCTGCTGGGAATCTACCCAAAGGACATAAAAAACGTTAATTCAAAAGGAAATCTACACTCCTATATTCATTGTAGCACTATTTACAATAGCGAAAATATGGAAACAACCTAAATGCCTGAAAACAGATGACTGGAATAAGAAGATGTGATATGTATATACAATGGAATGCTACTCAGCAATCAAAAAAGATAAACTCATGCAGCAACACGGACGGAGCTGGAAAGTATTATGCTCTGTGAAATAAGTCAGCAGGAAAAAGAAAAATATCAGATGGTTTCACTTAAGAGGAACACTGGGAAACAAAGGAATCAGGAAAAAAAAGACAAAACTAGCAGACAAACTATAAATTGGAGACAGTCAGCAGGGGAGGGGAAGGGAGAAGGATCAAAACAGAAAGGAAGAGCATAAGAGTCTATGGTGACGGTTCATGGTGTCTTGGTGGTGATAATTTTATGGGGACAAATCCTGAGAGAGGAAATTAAACATTGTAAAAAATGAACAACAATGTAAAAATATATAAATAAAAATGAAAAATAAAAGGGCTGGCCGTTAGTTCTTGGTGCAATCCAACAAATGTTGAGAAAGAGGAATCAACACTTGTGCCTATGAAGGAGTGGCCTATGAAACAGAAGAAAAATGAAACGGATATGACATCCTGGAAACCAAGTGAAGAAATATTTCAAGAAAGAGGAAATGGTCAACTGTGTCAAGCACTGCTGAGAGGTTAATGAGATGAAATTAAAAAATAGCCAGTGGGTTTGGAATGATGACTGCCAGAGGAGTTGGGATAAAGTCTGATTGGAGTGGATTTAAGAGGGTATAGGAGGGTAGGAATAAAATAGAGACAGTAAACAATTTTTTTGAGAAGTTTTGCAGTAAAATGGAACTGAGAAATAAGGCAGCATTTGCAAAGGGAAAGTGTGGTCAACAAACATTTTTTGAAAGATAAGGCATAATAAGTTATATGGCTCTGAGCATCTTCTAGTGATCTTATTCAAGATCATATCTTTTTGCAACCTCTTTAATCCACTCTGTTTTTGTCATAAACAAAATGTTTACTCTCTCAACCTGTCCTCTGAACCTTTGCCCATTTATATGAATCAGATTATGTACATCAAGTTGGGCTGATGTACATTCAAGCTGAGTAGAATAGGTCAAATCCCAACCACTGTTAGGATATCTTCTGTGCTTTCTTCTTTATGAGAGTGCTTTTTTTAGTGGTGTTTACCACTAAATACTTTCTGGTTTCACTGATGTCTTTTATGGGATTCTCAAATTAGAATTACTTCGACCCTTATTAATGATGCAAATCTCTTGATTCTACCCCAGACTTACAGATCAAAATCCCTTCAAATACATACAAATCTGAGAACTATTGCTACTTTTTTGGTCCTCACATCTTTAACTCTGCACTTAAGTTCCTAATATTGGCCTCTGGATTCCTGACTATTTGAGACCCATTATATACATATTATCCTATTTCAACTTCAGCTATGACTCTATTATTCACCAGTTGACCCTATTATCTTTGACAGCATTTAAAAGATGCTGTCACCACCTCACATTTCAGGGAATCAGACAGCAACCCTAAACCTATTTGAGTTACCTTGGAAGACAGACAACTTTGAGATTGGATGGTCAATCAAAGGTGTGATAGTGCTGGAAAAACTTACTTAAATGTGCCACTTAAACTATGAATATGTAAAAATTGGTATAGTGGGATCTTTCAAGAAACAGTCATTTTTGAGGAGACGCAAAATTTGTAAAATGGAAAAATTACAAAAAAAATTTTTAGAGTTGGAGTTCTTGGAGTGCTTTACAAAACAAGTGGTGAATATTTAGGGTGGGAAAAAAAAGATAAGGCCTCCCTGGTGGCACAGGTGTTAAATTCTCAGCACTATCAATCTATCAACAGCCACTGCAGCCTGAGTTTGATCCCTGGCTTGGGAGCTAACCAACATATGGTGCAGCAGACCTCTCCTATCCAGCTCCCTGCTCCCCTCAGCAGTGTATTTCAGTAGATCTCCCTGTTCTGCTCCCCACTCTCTCTCTGGTGAATCCTCTCCCCCACTGCACCTCTGGCCTACACGCCAGTTCTTGCATGCATAAATAAATAAAAAGAAATCCTAAAAAAAGAAATCATAAACAACGTGTAACTGTTACCTAAAGTGATGCAAGAGAAAAATTGACCTTTATCTCCTCTGCGCATCCACTATCAGGTTACTCAACTTTTCTGAATTTCTCACCTGTGAAGTAGAGATAATGGCGCTACTACAATGAGCTGTTGTGTAGCTTGAATAAAAAAGATTATATTGATACATAGTGCCTAGAACACAGTAGACATTATAATAGTAGAAGACACAGTAATAGTAGGTTTATCTATTTTATGCTCCTATGGGAATGCAAGTTTAATTAATTAAATATGGGTAACTTGAAAAAATTTGACTTAGGGACCTGGTCTTAAACTTATGTTCTCAGCAGAAGCATCAGGCTTACCAAGCTCTATATTAAGATATAAATAATTTAGTGATTTGGAGAAGAGACGCCCCAGATTTAGTAAAACAGTCTTAGTGAGCCTCGTCTCTAGCAACATAGAGTGCAAACTCCCTCCTCCCAAGGTGAAATTAGCCAATTTCTAAAGTTCTTTTAAAAAGTGAGAATTTTTTTTCAAAGTAGAATTGGAACGGGATGAGAAAGACACTATTTCAGAGAAAGCATTTCAGATAGATGATAGTAATTAGACAATGATCTAAAAACAAAATTAAAACAAAACCTCCCCCAAAATGAAAATCATGCTGAAGATGCACTTAAAAAAAAAAAAAAAAAAGAAAGGTGGAGCCTCCCTGGTGGCACAGGGGTTAAAGTCTCAGCACTATCAAGCTATCACCAGCCACTGTGGCCTGCATTGGATCCCTGATCCCCAGCCAGGGAGCTAACCCATATGGTGCCCACTGTTGCTCCTATGGTGCTCCTATGTTGCCCACTGCTCCCCTCCATAGTGCATTTCAGTAGATCTGCCTGTTCTGCTCCCCACTGTCTCTGGTGAATCCTCTCACCCCCGCCCCCACCTCTGGCCTAAACCCCAGTTCTTGCATGCATAAACAACAAAAAAAATCTTCCAAAAAAAAGGAATTTCAAAGTCTTTTCCATTCTCTGACTCTTGTCTGTTAACTCGTCATCTGTTCAAGCTTAAAAAGAAAAGAAACCAAAAGAAAAAGCAAAACAATTTCCTGTTGAACTTGATGCTAAGCCAAGGGTGTCCACATAACAATTTGTCCTGCTTGCTTCTTTCTTTTTTGCAAGCACAAAGGAAATTCAAAGGATCATATAAATGGCTATATTTCCAGTGTCAGGAAGACTGCCTCCTAACACCTCTAAAGCTCACTCACTATTTAGTAAACTCCTTTTACCTGCTCTGTTCTGATCTTTGGATAATTCCTCTTCCTCCAGGGCAGCCTGTGGCAAATATACACTATTCTGTAGAGTCAGAAACCCCTGTGGGGAACATGGTTCTTCACTGCTTAAAGAGGAACAGGGAGGGGCCCCAGGTCAGTCTATAAGACACTGAGTTCTTCTCTGTGCCTGCTCCAACAAGCTCCTTGTGGTGTTTGTGACTTACGTGGCATGATATTGACTATCAGGGAGATCCATTTAAGATATTTGCCATTATTCCTGTCCCATCCAGGGATCATGCTGATGAATAACCAACCCTCCTTTGTATCAAGTGACTGCCTCACTCCATCTCCCCATGGCCTCAGCTAATTGAAATCAGGTGAGCCAAGCCCCCTGCCTGAAGAATAACCAATATATAGGCTGGCCCATATCTTGGACAGTGTGATGACGTGAAAGGATGAGGTAGGAGTTTGCTGACTAGAGGCTGAATCTTACAAAATAAGTAGAAGCAGGGAAATTTTTAGTTTATATTTTTTAAGCACTTTCTGCCATTCAGGATGGAAAAACAGGTTTCTACGGCAGTGGACCCTCCTGCTTCCTGGGAAGTATTAATTTTGTATAATTTTTTAGTTATAAGTTTATGTCAAGTCTTTATCAACTTATTTCTGAGAATTCAAGGAAAACACCCAAATTTAGGAGATTAAAGAGCTCAGTAATCTGAATCGTGAGGGGTTCAGAACATGTCACCCCCAAATATGCTACTTTGGCATACTGATTATTTTGCGATACACTTGAGAAACAGCAAATTCGACAGCCTCTGACTTCCTTTTTCTACCTAAAGACGTATCATAAAATTCCCCTTGTACATGGAAGAGAAGAATGTACTTATCTCTTGAGAGTGGGGCCGATTTATTTCTAAATATTGAATATTTTTTGGTGCTATTGTAAATGGAATTGTATTCTTAATTTTATTTTGACTATTGTCTTGCTCCTCATCTTAGGGGAAAGCTTTAGATCTTTGACCATTCAGCATGATGTTAACTGTGGATTTTTTGCACAGATTTTTTTTTTTAAATCAAATTGCAGACATTTCCTTCTATTCTTAGTTTGTTGGATGTTTTTATAAAAAATATTGAGATAATGGTATATATTTTAAACTTTGTTTTACTAATATGGTGCATTATTACATTGATTAGTTTTTGTATGTTAAATTAACTTTGCATTCTTGGGGTAAGTTCCACATGGTCATGGTGTATAAGCCTTTTTGTATGATGATGGATTTGGCTTGCAAATTTGCAAATATGCAGCTAGTATTTTACTGTGAATTTTTGTAAGTTCACGAGGGATATTGGCCTGTAGATTTGTTTTTTTCCTCATGACATTTTTTGGTTTTGATATGAGGGTAATACTGGACTCAGAACAAGTTAGGAAATATTATCTCTTATATTTTTTTCAAGGAGTTTAGATAGACTTTTAGGAACACAATTAAGACCTAGACAATGAAAGACTGCTTTATGTTGAATAATTTTACTCTTATTGTGTGTAAGAATACAACTTATTACATACAAGGATAGAATCTTATGGACAAGACACTAAATAGTTAAAAGACAAAAGTCCAGCCGACAAGTTTTTTTCCAGATAAAGTTTACTTTTTAGACTAATGATTGTTACATTTGTAAAAATGGAATTATTGCATACTCTTTGAAAAGCATTCAAACAGCATAGTAATAAGAAAGTTAAAAAGAATCAAAATCCTATCACTCAGAAAAAAAAATCATCAGAAATATTTGGTGAATACAATTTCTGGCCATGCTCTATATCAAAGCTATTAAATCCTATATTTAAATATAATCATTATTTACCATTAATCCTTTTACTTACTGACATCTCTTGGCTATATGGATTCTATTGAAAGTAGCTTAGTTCTAGGACTCCTGAATACTATAGTTCCTGAGTTCCTTTATGCTTTGGAACATAAATATTCTTCCTTGCATGCAAACAATGTGGTCATGTACTATTCTTGTCTCACATTTGAACTTTTTAGATATTGCTTTTATCTTATAGCACTGAGTATTACTGTGGATGAGTCAGAGAATAATCTGATATCCCCCTTTTTTAAAGATTTATTTATTTATACATACAGCTGGGGTACAGGCCAGAGGTGTGGAGCGGTGAGAGGCTTCACCAGAGACAGAGTGGGGAGCAGAATAGGCAGATCAGAAATACACTGCTGAGGGGAGCAGAGGGCGAGGCAGGAGAGGTCTGCCGCACCATGTGGGATTCTCCCCGGCTGGGCGTCGAACTCACATCGCTGCTGCCAACAGCTCCACAGCCCAGCGCTTAACCGCTGCGCCACCAGGGAGGCCCGATATCCCCCTTTTATAGATGACCTTTTTCTGTGTGGATGTCAGAAGAACATCCTTTAATCCTTATCATTCAACTTGCCATATTTCATCTCAGGTCAATTGCTTCATATCACTTTTTTCTGGAATAAAATGGACCCTTTAATTTGTAGTTTCAGTTTCTTTTAATATTTTTTTCCTGCTATGTATTTTTTAGGATTGCAGAACTTGGCGCAATGCAATCCAAACCAAAATCAGGGTTCTATTGGCAAAGATGAAGGGGAGAATAATAGTTCAATGAATGTACTGCCTATTTATACACCACTATCTGGTGGGAGAAAACCCATTTTCAGCTAGGATGCTAATCAACAATTTACTTTTATTACTAAAAGGATTGTTAAACTCTTCTTCCTTTGCCATACAACGGACAGAATAGAACTGAGAGAGAATATCGAGGTCTCAGACATGGAGAGAAATGCTTCAGAATCATGCAATCAGAAAAAGAGAAAGCCAGTTGGGGTTTAACAAGTGATAAATACTTTGCAGAGTATTAGAAGAACAAACCTATGAAAAATAAATTAATTAGGACAGTCCTTAAAGCAAATTTTACCAATAAACCTTATAAATAAATATAAATATATAAACAAATATAGGAAAACAAAGAATACTTTACCCAAAAAAGGAAATCTGTGATAGACAGAGTAATGAGTCCTCAAAGATATCCATGTCACGACCCCTGGAACCTGTGAATACGACCTTACATCCAAAGGGGATTTCTAAGATAAGATTAGTTAAGTTGTTGTGAGATGGGGAGATTATTTTGGATTCTCGTGGTAGGCCCAAGGTAATCACAAAAGTTCTTATAAGAAAGAGGAAGAAGAGGGGCCTCCCCGGTGGCACAGCAGTTAAGCGCTGCGCTGTGGAGCTGTCGGCAGCGGTGACACGAGTTCGACGCCCGGCCAGGGAGAATCCCACATGGTGCGGCAGACCTCTCCTGCCTCGCCCGCTGCTCCCCTCAGCATTGTATTTCTGATCTGCCTGTTCTGCTCCCCGCTCTGGCTCTGGTGAACCCTCTCGCTGCCCCATGCTCTGGCCTGTACCCCAGCTTGTATGTAAAAATAAAAAATAAATCTTTAAAAAAAAAAAGAAAGAGGAAGAAGAATAAGAAATGTGACAACAGATGCAGATGTTAAACTGATGTGAGGAAGGGGCCATTTGCCAAAGCATGTAAGTAGCTCCTCAAAACTAGAAAGGCAAGGAAGCATTTCCTCTTAGAATTGCCAGAAAGAATGTAGTATCTCTGCTGACATCTATTTTAGATTTGACCTCCAGAACTATAAAACAAACTTGTGTTGCATCAAGCCACTAGGTTTGTAGTAATTTGTTACAGAAGCAATAGAACATCCAACTACATACTGACATAGAGTAAGAACAGCATGAGTCACAGTCACAATCTATAGGACTTGGACAATTCAAAAAGAAGAGGAAGCAGAATCAGATCAAAACAAGGCAATATCTCACAACATACGAAGTAAAATTTTTTGCCCTTTTGTCAGTTTTATAGTGGAAGAGAATTGGAATTTCTATGGGAGTTCACTGTGTATTTTTAAGTTTGATAATATGTATTCATCAGGATTCTCCAGAGAAGCAGAGAAATCAATATGCGATCATACATATGTGAGGTGCTATGCCTTATTAGTGTTTAGTTTAAGATTGTTAACATGGAGTCCGTGTATCCCTATAGGGCCCTCCAACTTCAGGTCTGGGGAGAGGCTTCATGAACTGTTTGAATTACATACAGCATTTTGAGTGGATATATGTTTATGAATTTTTTGGAGGGAAGAGATCCATAGCTTTCACCATATTCTTAGGAGTCTAGAAGGATTTTAGACTGACTAGGAAAGGTCAAGGAGCCGCTATAGACAGACCTCTAAACCGAGTGAGCCATTTTTGACATTTGAAGGCCAGCACCCTTATAGACTACTCTGGGAGTTATTCACTATATAAAGTCCTCACTAACTGTATATAGACTAAAGTAATAGATTAAACATTGTTTTCCAACAAGATTTGTCATATCTTACTCTCATATGACAGTATAAGGGAGCTTGGGTAGTACCATAGTCCAATCCATAATGAATCTTTCAGAGGCAAGTTTTTAATTATTATATCTTGTTAAGTGACCTGTTTAGTTCCTACATAGCAGTAGCATGAACAGGGAGGAAACTTCTAAAATCTTAGAGAGAGAAATTGACCTCTAAACTTGAAACTTATCAATTTAGCATATATGAGAAATCACCAAAAAGTCTCTGAGGTCCTGAGAAGTGCTGTGTAATTTAAATTAATTAATGGGGGAAACTATTATTTTAAAGCATTTCAGATTATAAAGGGACTGTATAGAGGAATTATTCTAGTATGATGGAATTATGATACTATAGCTGTAAACAGATATTTCACATTTGTCAAAACCTATAGTCATACATTACAGATAGTGAATTTTCCTGCTTGCTTGTAAATTAAAAAAAAAAAAATCTATTAGGATGTCCAGAGATTCAAGGATGGAATTCAGACAATGCTAAATGAATTTAATTGTATTACAAATGTATGCTGTAACTTCACTAAAGAAAGTAACTTTGGAAAGTTACTTAGGAAAATAATTTGGAAAACCGTGTTATGACTGGAGACTAAGGATAAAGACAAAAGGAACCACATGTAAACACTATACCCTAGTTGATATGGGTTAGCATTTCTGGAACTGCTTCACAAGTATATTAGACTAGAATAAATAAATTATAGATAGTGGGAGCCATACTTCTCACTGTCAAAGAAAGAAGTTAAAATTAATTAACGTAAGTGTAATCATGAGAAAAACCCAAATGAAAGATATTCTACAAAGTATCTGAATAGTATGCTTCAAAACTGTCAAAGTCATGGGAAAAAAAAAGAAGATAATGAAGAGAAAAAATGAAGAAACTGAGAGAAACTGTCAAAAATAGGACAGGATTAATTAAACAGGATGACTAAATCCAAGGTGCGATTATGGTTTGGATTCTGACATAGAAAAGGGACATTAGCTGAAAAGCTGGTAAAATCTGAATAAAGTTCATGGTTGATGGTATTATACCAATGTCAATTTCTTAGCTTAGACCACGATGCCATGATTTTTATATAAGACATTAATATTAGAAGTAGCTGGGTGAAGTGAGGCCACTACATAGTATCTTTGCAACTTTTTAGTTAAGTCCAAAATTATTCCAAAAGTATAAGCAGTTGCAAAAAAGCAAATTGACATAGTATCTAGTATAAAAAAAATGTTCTTCTCTGAGCAAAAAATATTTCCCCAAACCTGAGCCGGCTGAAATATATTTCAAATCCATGTCCTTTAGCTGGAAATCGTTGCTGCTTTTCAATTGTTGATTCAACATCCAAGGGGCTTTGGTCCTGGGAAAAGGAATGCATTGACAAGAGCACATGAGCATACTGGAAAGATATATGCTGTAATGGTGAATCAATCAACTGGCACTCAGGCTAACTGCACCAAGCTCAGATAATTTATTTATTTATTTTAATATATATTTTTATTGTTATTTGTTACATTTTGTATTCCCCTTGGGTAACCCACCACCAATTCACCCGTGATCCATCTCTGTGGTCCCTTGTGTCCTTTTCTATTCCATTTTGTGCCCTTATCCTCCCCCTCCCCCCAATCCCCCAAGTGTCTCTCTCCTATTTGGTTTCCCTATAGTCCTGTTATAAGTGAAACCATTCGATATTTTTCTCTTTCTTTCTGGCTTATTTCCCTGAGTATGATCCCCTCTAATTCCATCCATGTCGCTGCAAATTACATGTGTTTATCTTCTTTGAATGCTGAATAGTATTCCATTGTGTATATGTACCACATCTTCTTGATCCAATCATCTATTTTTGGACATCTGGGTTGCTTCCATACCTTTGCTATTGTGAACAGTGCCGCAATGAACATACAGGTGCATGTATCCTTTCGGATTAGTGTTTTTGTGTCCTTTGGGTAAATTCCCAAAAGT
>PVIJ01024030.1:0-13113 GCA_004024925.1 Scalopus aquaticus
TAGAGGGAATCATACTCAGTGAAATAAGCCAGAAAGAAAAAGAAAAATATCGAATGGTTTCACTTATAACAGGACTATAGGGAGGCGGGGTGGGAGAGAGACACTCAGCGGTGGGGGAGGGGGGAGGGGAGGATAAGGGCACAAAATGGAAGAGAGGAGAATACAGGGGACCATGGAGATGGATCACGGGTGAATTGGTTGTGGGCTGCCCAAGGGGAATACAAAATGTAAAAGACACAAATAAAAATAAAAAAAAAATGGAAAAAAAAATTACATATGTTAATAGAAAGTCCACTGTTGCACGTTGTATTGTGTCCGCCTCATTCAAATATTGAAGGCTTAACTTCAGAATGTAACTGTATTTGAAGACAGGCTCTTGGACCCTAGTCAAATTTGATTGATATTCCTATAAGAAGGGAAGATTAGGACACAGATATACATAAAGGGAAGACATGTGTAGACATAGAGAGGATAAGATAGCCATCTACAAGAAAGGAAAGAAGCCTCAGAAAACCAATCCCATCAACATCTTGATTCTGGATTTCCAGTCTCTAGAACTGCGATAAAGTAAGTTTATGTTGTTAAGCCAGTTTGTGTTACCTTGTTGTAGTAGCCCTAGAAAACTAATACATACAAGAATGTGTTCACTTCGATTCCATTGGTCTATGTGTCTGTTTTTGTTTCAGTACCATGCTGTTTTAATTATTATAGTTTTGTAGTATAGTTTGAATTCTAGAAGTATAATACCTCTATTCTTCCTCTTTTGAGTCAGGAAAGCTTTGGCTATTTGAAGTTTTTAGTGATTTCATATGAATTTCAGCAATATTTATTCAAAAGGAAATCTGCACTACTATGTTTATTGCAGCACTATTTACAATAGCTAAAATATGGAAACCTAAATGCCCAGAATAGATGAAGGGATCAAGAAGACATGGTATATAAACACAATGGAATACTACTCAGCAACCAAAAAAGATAAACTCATGCCATTCACAAAAACATGGATGGAGCTTAAAGGGACTATGCTCAGTGAAAAAAGTCAGAAGGAAAAAGAAAAAAATATCAGAAGGTTTCACTTAGAGGAGGAATACCAGGAAATCAAACAAAGTGTCAAAAAAAGAAGACAAAATTTGTAGACAAACTATAGATCTGAAGCATACAGCAAGGGGGAGGAGAGAAAGGAACCAAAACAGGGTAGGGAAGAGCACAAGGGACTATGGTTACAGTTCACGGGTAATGTGGTGCTGGGAGATTTATGGGGACCACACCTGATGAAAGAAATCAACTACTATATAAAAATGAGCAGCAATGTAAGAAAATAAAAAAGTTTAATAATAAAAAGAACGTGGTCACAACCATTACTTATACGAAAATGCAAGTTAAAACATAATAGAATGGCAAAAGTTAAAGATTATCAATATCAAATAATGCTATGTATGTGGGGCAACCAGAATTTTCACACATTACTGCTGAGAATGGAAAACAGTTTGGCAATTTGTTATAAAGTTAAATATACACTCACTATAAAACTCAGCAATTCTACTATCAGATATTTACATAAGAGAAATGAAACATATGTTCATTGAAAGAGCTGTACGCAACTATTCACAGCAGATTAATTGGTAATAGCCCCCAAATGAAAATAACCAAAATGTTCAACTAGTAAATGGATAAACAAATTGTAGCGTATCTGTATAACTAATCAGCAATTAAAAAGACAACCTTCCCTTACACATGCAACATTACAGTGAAAACCAAAAACCATTACTCATAGTAAAAAAGAAAAGAAAAACAGACCAAAGACAACATGCTGTATTTTCCACCTATATGAAATTCTAGAAAAAGCGAAACTAAAGTAACAGAAAGCAGATCAGTGGTTGGCAAGAACTAGGGGTGGAGAGCATGTTGACTGAAAAAGGACACAAGAGAACATTTTAGGATGATGAAAACGTTCTATAAAATGATTTTTGATGTAGTTACACAGCAGTATACATTTGTCAAGATTCAATTGTACAATAAGTTGATGAATGTTCTCAGCAAAGAGACCTTTAAAAGGTAATTAGTATTTACAAAGTGGTTTGATGATGGCATGGGCTTCCGGTCGTAAGCAAAGAAAGATAGCAATACAAATGCATTGTAAATGATGATAAATTATAAAATTTGAACTGTACCTTCCTCTTAGTGTTAAAATTATTGTTGCTTTTATCTTGATATTCTTCATAGTAATTTCTAAATTTCCATGGTAGACATGTCTCATGCCTATCTTTCAAAGTTAAGTCTAGAATCCAAGACCAACTGGCTGTCAATGTCCTTACATTATGATGCCCTAGGAATTTTATGTCTTTGCTTCTATGGTATAAGTGCTAGTACTACCAGTTCACAGCCTATCTATCTATCTATCTATCTATCTATCTATCTATCTATCTATCTATCATCTATCTAATTCTTTATCTCAAGACTTCTCTAATTCTTGGCTTCTACTTGATATCTTCATGCAATCATCTCTCCTGTGTTCCCCATAGGCTGATGGATTTTTTTGAGAGCAGGAATTAGATAGTTCCAGCTAATTATTACCATTTGTGGTGATTCTAACATATATCCTAAAATGTGATACTGTTCTCTTTGAGAGGTGGAGATTAATTTGCCTCCCCTATCTTGAATTACCAATTGCTTCTAATAAATAGAATATGGCAGATGTGATCCTGTGTACTTCTGAAACTGGATCTTAACAACACAGGACATCATGCCCACCCAGTTTTTCTCTTAGATCACTTGCTCTGTGGGAAGGTAACCCTTCGCCATGCTATAACACCCAAGCAGCCCTGGAGCGAGGAACTAAAGCTTCCTGCCACAGTCAAGGAAGGGCAGCATCTTCACGTCATCGGCCACATGAGAGCCATTGCTGAAATAGATCATTAGGCCCAGTGAAGCCTCATTACACAGTCCAGCTACCATCCTGACTGCAACTCAGTACCACCTTGACTGCAAAACTAGACTCAT
The DNA here is from genome assembly GCA_004024925.1 of Scalopus aquaticus. Classification (NCBI taxonomy): domain Eukaryota; kingdom Metazoa; phylum Chordata; class Mammalia; order Eulipotyphla; family Talpidae; genus Scalopus; species Scalopus aquaticus. Next base: position 3,001 of record PVIJ01024030.1, read on the forward strand.
TTGCCAATTAGTCACAAAGAGAAATCAGGGGGTCCTCGGAATGATAATGGCATCTACAGAGGTACTTAAACTATATCTTCAATTCCCAATCTCCAAAAAATATAAGGTAATATGTTTTGCTTTAAGACAATGAAGTGTGGTGCTATTTTGTTACATAGCAATACTGGCCCCATTTAAGGGAAGTTTTGCCATAAACTTCCTCTTAGATTAACTCTTAGGGCCCAGGCATAAAAACCAACCCAAGAGTGTTCTTTCAGCAAGCAGGATGGGTTTGGAAATTAACCTCAGAGTAGAAAAATAAATGAGGAAGGTATCTTTATTGGGCTAGCCATTAAGAAATATCTGAATTTTAAACAGCTTCCTTCTTTAGAATAATAATCTACCTACCACCTTAAAATAAATCAGAACATTTTCTTCCATATAACCAGAACTCCAAATGAAGATAAATTGGCTTATTAAGAGCTTTGGTAAAGCCTGTGGTTCCTGTGAGTTGACTTCTAATATATGATGCTTTGGATTTCTAGATTTGCTACTTTAGCAATGTAAACCTAAGTCAGTTATCCTTTTAGAGTCTCATGTGTACAGTAATTTTTAATATAATTTTGGTCAAAGGCACTTTTGAGAATCTAGAATCTTTCTCCTGATAAATACAGATTGGTACAGCGAGTTTGCAAATCCCCTGCTTCTTTTGGAAAAATTTTCCAACCTGGCAAATGTGTGTAGTTAAACGTGAGTAATTCTAATAGTTAGGGCCCAAGTAACTCATGGTTTTCTGGCTTTTTATAAATCTGAAGATCTTGAATTATATGGTTTTACTATATACTTACTACTTCACTGCATATATTAACTACTCCTTTCTAAATCAAGTTTCTTTTTTTTTTCAGCAAGTGCTTTCTGTTCCCAAAGAATGCAAGACTCCACATTATGTAGAAAGCTATCCATTTATATTATAGCTGATTTATTTAACCTGCCACAACACATTTTTTATAAAATTTCTGAAGTCTTGTTAATATTAACTTATGCTGGTATTCACCGAGGGACACTAGATTTAAAGGAAACGCTCATGATTGGTTCATTTCCTTGTTTCCGTACATTCAGCATACCAGTTAGTGAACCTCTTTTAACTGGCATAGTGGAAGAGTAACTCAGAATGAAAGGGCACATTGATCTTAGATTAGCAGCCTCTTTTTCACAGACAACCTCATTTTGTCATTTCTAGAGTGATATACAGATATCATGCGAGCACACAGGCCACCACTGATTTGATTGTACTGAGCTGATGACATTATCCTTCCCCAAACTATTAAGTAGAACTACAAATACCCACAAAAACACTTTTCCTATAGGCTAACCTCTTTATAAGATTCCTTAGAATACAGTGTATAAATGAATCTGTTGGATTAATCTATCTGTTACAAAGAAGATAAGGGAAGTACTAAAACATCACCATTTGATAACTGTTTGGAACACAAGGCAGTGGGAATCACGTCAGTGGGTTTGCTCCTCCATTACAGATCCAGACAGAATATTCCTAAGAATCCATAGCTTATTTTTAAAGGAAAGCAAACAAAATTCTTTGCTACTTACTAAATATTTCTATTAGTTTAAAAGACAGCTTTCCATGGAGCTATTCCAGTTGGAGCTTCCTCGTCATTTGATTGTCAATGTAGATTTCATAATAATTTCACCTTCAAAACACATGATGAGGACAACTTTGTCACATGGCATGCAGTAAGGCAAAATAAACCCTTTCATATAACTCTTATTGTTTAAAGATATATACTTATACACTCAGCGAAGGCGGGGAGGATGAGGGCACAAAATGGAGTAGAAAAGGACTCAAGGGATCATGGGGATGGGTCACGGGTGAAATGGTGGTGGGTTACCCAAGGGGAATACAAAATGTAAAAGATATAAACAACAATAATATATATATATATATATATATATATATATATATGTCTATATATATATATATATATATAAAGATATATACTTGTTAAGTTTTTATTCTAAAGAACGGCACCTTATCTCTTTACCATTGGAGTATAAAATAAAAGGGAAAAGAGGTAGTTAAAGGGACAAATGACAAGGGTACAATAGTGGGTGCATTAAATAACACCACCTCCAACCCTCTCCACAGCCATAATTCCAGTTCTCCTCTACAGGTGGGGAAAAAAAAGAAAAGATTAATCTAGCTACCATAATTCAAGTTAAAAAAAAATGACATGTCTAAAATGAAGAGATTCTTTAGTTTATGATAATGTACAATTACATTCTTTTCTCCTAAAAGACTTTTGCCTACAATTGTATTTATTTCTTGTTAAGGTGAAATATCACTCATCTTGAAACAGATGTGAAATCATCTTTATTAGATACTTTTCTTTGATGTTGGTATTTTAACACTGTGATTAAACCAGATGGAAGAGTTCTTTTTTTCTTTCTTAAAAAGGGGGGGGAAAGGTGGAGGAAAATAAAACACAGGCACAACCAGGTACTTTCAGATTCTAGTTGCCATAACAACTTGAGTCAGCTTCCGTCATTAAATCTTCTTTTGATCAGGCTTATGGATTTTTTGTGTAACAAGTAAGGGATTCATTTATTTCACTTAATTATTTTCTGTTGAGGATATTCTCCTTTATGAAAACAGTCAATGTCTTTTTTTATTAAATAAAAGCAGAAGAGTACTGTAAACTCCCCCTTAAAGTTACAAAGCACAAGGACTCCCCAAAGAAAGCTTGTATTACATTGCACTTTCACAGACTTCTCATAATTTTAAAAGATTATTTTTTCCATGAAAATTAAATACTACTAGTGATTTTACAATGTGAGGATCATCCATATATATTTCTATTTCAATAGGTCAATTCAGAAATTGTTTCCGATAACACCACTAAAACACATTGCAGTAAAATGTCTTTCTTCTGGCCTCCTTCATCTATTGTTTAATCTCTGGGTATGAACACATCTGGAAAACAGTGAAGGCAGTGGGAAATGTGAGAAGCTGGTATTGAAGTCAGTTGCTTCCTAGCAACAGCACTCAGGAAAAATAGACTCATTTGTCAAGTGGCCCCAAAGCAGGAAATCAGGGGGCGCTGGGGATGATAATGGCATATACAAGGTGTGAAATACAAACTAACGTTTACCTCCTGAAGTGGAATATTCAATGTGCTCTGTAAACAGAATGCCCAAAACATAAAAGAAGTCAAGAGAGGCATAACAGGCTCAGTGTAGAAGGTTCTCCTCACATGCTGATGAAGCACCAGTTTGCATGCACGGCCAATTCACCCTGTTGTTACTTTTGTAAAATATCCCCAAAATAAAGTATTTAGAAAAATGCAATAAAAGACATTACAAATTACAAAACCAAATTTTAAATCAGTCAACTGACATAAAATCTTCCAATAATTGCTAAACACTTGCTCTCAGTTTCTAAACACTTACTCTCAGTTTCTGTCCAGACCACCTTTAAGCCAGAAAAACCCACAGCAGAGACCGCCACACTTTCATTCATTCTGGCTTCATAATCCTGTTGAACATCATCCTCACCTGGGGAGTCTGCTAAGTGCAAATCCCTGAACTGTACCTCCAGAGAGTTAATCAGTAAATAGAGTAAGTCCTCATTCCATGTCATTGGTAGGTTCTTCAACTGTGACTTTAAACAAAACGGTACAGACAGCAAGGTCCTTGAATGATGTCCTTTTCTTCAGTGTGGGCTGGGATTTATTTATTCTCATCAGCATGATAATAAAATGCAAGTGAATGAAACAACAACTTGCTGTATGGACAAGCAATGGAGAATCTGAAGTTTTAACAAGCTAACAGTGTTGCCTGAAGAAACAGCAGTGTGAGAGAAAACTCGGTGTCGGCCGCCAGGGTCCAAGGTTCTCGCTGAGGGCATCTCATTATCCAGAGGCATAAATCCTGCAGGGGAGGCTGGATTGCAGGGGAGGCTCCAGTGTTTCCCCTGGTCCCTCTTTATTTTTCTACGCAAAAGGTAAACATCGTAGCTTAGATCAAAATGTCTTCAAGATCTTCCGCATCACCCCATTCTCTCCAGTTTTTCCTTATTCTACAGATTTTATCAATATGGGATTTATGTTTCAGTCACAAAGACTTATGAGGACATGGACCATGGAATATCCCTCAGCTTGGAAAGGCTTCTCCCTTCACTCCAGTACATCTTCCTTCCTCGTATTCACTCTTATAACAAATGCTTTTGAGCGATCTAGTTGATGGGATATTTATGGAGGTTTAAATGAGATGATGCACGTAAAGAACTTAGTAGGGAAAGTAGCACACAGCAAGCATGTCATGATGACAGTGATGTTGACGATGACGATGACAAGGAGAATGAAATTATATGATCACAGATCTAACATTTTGTTTTGTAACTACTGATATTTTAAGTTACCTCAAATAGGAATTATTTCACATCAACATTTCCATTTCCTAGTGAGATCTCTTGGTTACGGTAAGAAATTAATAAATGCTTGATGAAAGAATGGCAAGAAGCTGAAGGGGTGATGACAAACAACTATACGTAATTCTGCTCTTTTACTTTGCCATGCTGCATCCTTTAATTTTCATTTTTTCTAGCCTCACTATCACAGAGTTAAAAAGCCAGCAAACACTTCCTTTCTGTCATTTTAAATGCTTCTTGAGCAAAGAATTAATTTGTTAATTTACTTGTTGGATTATTTCAGATGTTTTAAAAATGGCTATGCTTTCATCATTCAATTTGTAAACAGAAGAGACCTGTGACAGCTTTGAAGGTGTCATTCAGCTTCTCTCAAGAAAGAAATTGCCCTTGAGCTGCAAGTTGTACAGTGTCAGGGTTGCCTCAGGTTTCAAGTCAAGGCCACAATCCTCTCAGGCAACCCAGATTTGAAGACTGAGGATAACAGGGGACTAGGGCTTGGCTATTTCTGCCTAATTCAGGCTTCCCCTAATGGGATGTCTTTAAGCTTCCTTCGAGTGCTCTGGATCTGTATCAATGTATGAGGTGCTTCCTCCCTGATCTGCTTCCTTTCCCCTTTCCTTTCATAGGTGTCTGATCAGCAATGATGTCTGAAGTCCTGGTCAGTCCTGCTTCTCTCCCCTCTCATCTTTCATAGGTGTTTACTTAATGCTCTGAGTACTTCCAACTTCATCTCAGCGTCTCCTTCCTAATGCACAGGAACATCAAAATGCAAAAGGATACTCTGGCTTTCTCAGTAGGAAATTAAGCATTGAATCAAACTGGGGTCTAGCTAAGTTTAAAAAAACTTAAACAAAATATAAGCAAGAAGTACAGTACATTATTCCATTTATGTGAGATTGGGCCCAGAGAGGGGTATTCATCCCCACCTGCTGAAATACACCATTCCTCACCCTTCAAGGTGTTTCTATCACTACTGCTACATGAGCTTCATTGTCATCTTCATTCTTCTCTCTTGCATCCTTCAGGTTCCAGGACCAACATCCACAATTCATTCTCGATCTTGTTTGTGTCGAGAGGAGTGACAGGTTTGGCGGGTGAGCGAAGGCAATTTTAGCTGCATCCTCAACTACTTACCAGCTGAGAGCAAGAAGATGTAACCAAATTTTCTTTTTTACCCAGACAAACACAGGAAAAGATAATTTATTCAAACACTAATAATAAATTGTGAGAAAGTTTACATTCAACCAGTGATTTTTAGTCTCTTGGAGTTTCAAATGCCTTTGAATATGACACAAAAGCCATAGGCCCAACGCCCAGACAAAAGAACACTGCTATTACTAGAATGAAGAGCTTAAAGTATTTGTTCTACTATCATCCTTTCATTTTAATCAATGTTTTAATATTAATCATGAGTGCATCCTAGGATAATATTTTGCTATTTTAATGAATGTTTTTCACTCACAGTCATTAGTTTTACTTTATGCCTCTCTACAAATAAAATGTCTTTGAAATGCTGCCTCAGGGAGGGGAGTTTCAGCAAAATAAATTAATGAATAAATAAATAATTTATAAAATATAATTTTTTAATGTTTGATTTTTCAAAGTTGGCTTTCTGGCTGTAGCAGTACATGTGGAAGAATACCTGCCTATCCCAAAGTACTGTTACTCTACAACAGATAAAAATTCCTAGTGCAGAGAGAGGGAAATTAAAATTAGAGAGGTCAGTATATGTTGCTAACAGTGACATTTATTCAAAGATAAGAGGAGCGAACAACAACAAAAAAGATAACTTGTGCACTTGAACACAAGGTATAGAAGTAAACAGAAGTTCATGTAAAATGTCAGGGATTCAGGGGCACGAACTCTCACATGTGAGAATGTAATTCTGTTTTGAAAGAAGTGATTCCAAATGTATGCCTTAGCTGCCACTATATAACCTCATCCAGTCTCCCCAATAGCGCAGCTAAAAACAATACCCATTTATTTAGCTCATGATTCTATGGGTCAAAAGCTTAGACTAGAATCAACCAGATGGTACTTCACATTTTTGCTTGTCTCCCAGGCATTTTCAATCAACTGGGGTGGGAAAAGCCAGGGCTTGCTGATATTGGCTGTGCTGCTTCTTATGTGTGGGACTTCATCTAACAGAAAAGTTGACACAACTCTCAAGTACATAGTCTGTCACCTTCCAGCAAACCAGCACTATGAGCAAATGGAGGCAGGGATCCCAAGAGAACAAAAATGTGCTACACAAGACTTCTTGGAGAATCTAATTGGAACTGAAAATTTGTTATTTCTACTGCCTTTATTTGCCAAAGCAAGTCACAAAGCCAATGCATATTCAAGGATGGCAAAAAGACTCTATTTGATGATGAGAGAGCCTGCAAAGTCACATTATAAAGGTCAGAGGCATGAAAACAGTGGAGGGCTGTGGCCATTTTTGCAATCTACACACTTAATATACTTGGATTAATGCCTTCCCTCACTATCTCTATAAAGTATCTTCTAAATAGAAGCCAACATTTTAGCCCTTAAATTTTCAGGACCTCAGCTTGGATCATATCCACATTCATCATGGACTGATTCATTGTGATCCACTGAAATGACCGAGGTGTCCCTCAGTACGTTTAAAGGTTACTGCAGCAAATTAATTGGGCAGGGATTGGGGGGGGGGGCAGTTTACAGCGTCCTTTCAGAAGCTAATGAAAGCCACAGGCTCTAAAAAAGTACATTGCAATTCACACAAAATTTTAAACATAGTTTCAGAAGGTTCACAGACATCCTAAGGCTCATTCATGAAATTTCTAAGGGTCTATGGACTTCATTTAGAGGATTCTGCTCCACATTTTGGAAATGAATGTTCATATACTACGACCTTCAACTAACAGAATGAAAGGCAGAAGCACATATGGCAACAGTCAAAAGTACCCTGAAGGCAGAGTCCCTCAGTTCTGTCTTCCTAAATGATGAATGCTCAGACATTATTCATTCTGAGAAAGACAAGTGTCCAGTTTCCCTCCTCCAGTGTGAAAGAACAGAAGCAAACTCTCCACATGGGCATCTCAAGATCAGTGCCAGAACCGCCACTTGTGATGTGACACCAGGACAGTCCCGGGGCCCTCAGCCTTCTCTCCATGGGAAGGCAGAACCAGAAGCACTGACCACTTCTGCAGTATGACACTGCTGCTCTGATGAGGAGTCCCTCTGATATAGTTACAGATGACAGGAGAGAAGGTCAGAGAGTGCTTCAAAATAATCCACACAGGAGGCGCCCAGAGAAGAAAAACTATTGATCATGGTGGGTGTGAGTGCTGATGCTGAGTGATGCAGCCTGTGGGCGTTCGCACTGTTCTCTCCACTTTTGTTTATGTTTAATTTTTTTGTAAGAAGAAACTAAAAAGAAGGAGGCTTTGATGTTTATTTTAAAGGGAAAGGCAATCCTGGACCAGAGAGGTGCAGACACATATAACCTTCCCCACCCCTCGGAATGAAGGGGATTTTCTAAGTCCCACTCTTTTCTCCATGATCACAGTATCTATTTGGTTCCCCTATTCATTTTGATAGATCTCCTCCCCCATCCTGATTTATTTATTCATTCATTTTAAATTGAGATTTGCAAGATCATATATGATTTGGGTGAATAGCTCAATAGGTCCACACCAGTTCAGATGCTTATCAGCTCACCACACCACACTCACGACCAAAGGAGTCCCAGTCCTTTCCTTATACCACTGTCCTTCCTGATTTTTTATTCACTCAAGGAGGAAGTGAGAAATGATCTCAGAGTGGTGGAACAAATGTTAATTCCTGGCTACACCATAACATATGCCATTATGAGTCTGTGGGCTCTCCCACCCTCTGCTCTATGACTACTTAACAAATGAGACAGGACTCCCAAGATACCTTCTTAGGAAGCCACTGGCCATTTGCTCTCATCTTCTCACACTGTGCATTGTCTTTCCTGTCTTCCAGCCCCAGTCAAACTGGACGAGTCAATTAACAGTATTCATACGATTAATTCAAGCCTCAGTTTCCTCAAATTTAAAATCAGGAAAATCCTAGATTTATCTATTCATCTGGATTATTTTAAGCTGCAAACTAAACAATTAAACTAGATGGAGAATTCCCATTGAAGTGGGAGTACTAAGGCTAAAATGTTGAAAACTACTGCTTTCAATTTGTATGTCAAAAATAAGGTTAGAAGTAGGGCCTCCCTGGTGGCGCAGCGGTTAAGCGCTGGGCTGTGGAGCTGTCGGCAGCAGCAATGCGAGTTCGATGCCCAGCCGGGGAGAATGCCACATGGTGCGGCAGACCTCTCCTGCCTCGCCCGCTGCTCCCCTCAGCAGTGTACTTCTGATCTGCCTGTTCTGCTCCCCACGCTGTCTCTGGTGAAGCCTCTCACCACTCCACACCTCTGGCCTGTACCCCAGCTGTATGTATAAATAAATAAATCTTAAAAAAAGAAAAAAAAGAAAAAAAAGAAGGCTGGAAGTAGAAAACTACTGCCAAGTGAATATCAGTTATGTGATAAAATATCCCTGAACTCATAAATCTTGTCAGTGAAAGATATTATTCATATTGCAATATACATCTCTACATGTGTATTGTGAGTATATATATAGACACATCTAGATTCAGTCTAGCAAATTATATATGTGCAGATATATTTATAGATATATACACTCACATAGGTGACAGACTGACTTCATGAAAAGTTTTTAGGAGTACAGCTACTAAATGAAGGAGGGTAGGCTAGAGTTTCTCAGGAGAGGGCAAGCTATGAGGATGGCCGTGACATTCTGGAATCAGAGTAAGAATCATGAGTCTGAATCTTGACTCTGACATTAGCAACAGTATGATTCTGAGCAAACAACTTTACGTATTTGTGCATAATTTCCTCAACTGAGTTATTTATTTATTTATTTATTTATTTTTAAATATATATTTTATTGTTATTATGTCTTTTACATTTTGTATTCCCCTTGGGTAGCCCACCACCAATTCACCCATGATCTATCTCCATGGTCCCTTGTGTTCTTTTCTATTCCATTTTGTGCCCTTCTCCTTCCCTCCCTCCGCCTCCCCCACACACACACACACCCCCGCCGCTGATTGTCTCTCACCTATTTGGTTTCCTTATAGTCCTGTTATAAGTGAAACCATTTGATATTTTTCTCTTTCTTTCTGGCTTATTTCACTGAGTATGATCCCCTCTAATGCCATCCATGTCGCTGCAAATTGCATATGTTTATCTTATTTCTATGATGAATAGTATTCCATTGTGTATATGTACTACATCTTCTTGATCCAATCATCTATTTTTGGACATCTGGGTTGCTTCCACACCTTTGCTATTGTGAACAGTGCTGCAATGAACATACGGGTGCATGTATCCTTTCGGATTAGTGTTTTTGTATCCTTTGGGTAAATTCCCAAAAGTGGGATTGCTGGGTCGTATGGAAGCTCCATGTTTAGCAGTTTGAGGAATCAACATACAGCTTTCCATAGTGGTTGGACCAGTTCACATTCCCAGCAGCAGTGTAGAAGAGTTCCTTTTTCTCCACATCCTTTCCAGCATTTGTTGTTGCCTGTATTTTTAATGTGTGCCATCCTCACAGGTGTGAGGTGGTATCTCATAGTGGTTTTGATTTGCATTTCCTTGATTATAAGTGATGTTGAGCATTTTTTCA
>PVIJ01024031.1:0-13112 GCA_004024925.1 Scalopus aquaticus
TTGATTTTGTATCCTGCTACTTTACTGAACTGGTCTATTATTTTGAGTAGTTTTCCTATGGAGTTTTTAGGGTTTTGTGTATATATTATCATATCGTCTGCAAATAGAGACAGTTTAATTTATTCCTTTCCTATTTGGATCCCTTGAATATCTTTCTCTTGTCTAATTGCTCTGGCTAGGACTTCCAGTAAACCTCCCCAAAAACAAAAGCCCAGGACCAGATGGTTTCACAAATGAATTCTACCAAACATTCAAAAATGAAATAGTCCCTATATTACACAAACTCTTTCAAAAAGTCGAGAAGGAAGGAGTACTACCAAACACATTCTATGAAGATATTACTCTAATACCGAAACCAGACAAAGACAACACAAAAAAAGAAAATTACAGACCAATCTCCCTAATGAATACTGATGCAAAAATATTTAATAAAATCTTGGCCAATAGGATCCAACAATGCATCCATAAAATAATACACCACTACCAAGTGGGATTTATCCCAGAGGCACAAGGATGGTTCAACATCCGAAAATCAATCAATGTAATCTAACACAACAACAAAAAGAAAAATAAAGACCATATGATCATATCAATAGATGCTGAGAAAGCATTTGACAAAGTACAACACCCATTTATGATATAAGCCCTTGAAATCCTTGGGATAGAAGGAACATACCTCAACATAATAAAAGCCATATACGACAAACCCACGGCCAATATTATACTCAACGGTGAGAAGCTGAAGGCCTTTCCCCTAGGATCAGGCACAAGGCAAGGATGTCCACTCTCACCATTACTTTTCAATATAATACTGGAGTCAAAATTTTCATCCAACGTAAGAGATGTCGATAGCTATGGTTTTATTTTTGATGTTAATACATTTAAGTTAAGAGATTTTAAAAATAAGGGGCCTCCCTGGTGCACAAGAGGTTAAGTCTCAGCCTATGAAGCTATGAGCAGCCACTAAAGCACGAGTTCGATCCCTGGCCAGGGAGCTTCCCACATGGCGCAGGAGAACGCTCCTGTCTTGCCCGCTGTTTCCCTCAGCAGGGTATTTCAGTCGATCTGCCTCTTCGGTTCCTCACTCTGTCTCTGGTGAATCCTCTCACCACCACACCTCTGGCTTATGCCCCAGCCCTTGTATGCATAAATAAATAAAATCTTAAAAAAAAAAAGAGAGAGATTTTAAATATAAGAATCCATCCATTAGTAGAAAAGTTGAACATTTTCCAAGTAACTAAAGAGAGAAAGAGCATGGGCAAATGTAGCAAAAAACAAACAAACAAAAGATAATAAAGAGAAACACATTAAAAACTTCCATAACTCAGTAATAAAGCCAAACAACTCAACAAAAATTTGGATGACAGACTTGAATAGACACTTTGCAAAGGAAGGCATACAAATGGATAACATGGAAAAAGCGTTCAACATCATTAGTCACCAGGGAAAAACAAATTTAAACCACAAGGAGCTATCGCTACATGCTCACTAGAATGTTTTAAAATTTTAAAAACTGACAACACGTGTTGACAAGTATTTGGCATAAATGGAACTTGCACACATTGCTTTTGTTTGTGTAAAACGGTAGACTGCTTTGAAACACTTGATGAGAACAGTCACTGGCCCACCCACGCTCACCGGCCCATCCCCATCCGGCCCTGGTGCCCAAGACACCAGAGATAAGCTACACTAAACATAAGCTGACAGCAATAAAGAATTGCAATAGACACCCTGCCCCCAGCTGTAAATCCCAACAGACACCTCCTCTGGCAGAGGAGACATCCCCCCCTCCATCACCCGCTCATGCAAAAATATTCCAGCAGCAGCCTTATTCTATAAAAACCCATTTCCCAATCTCCTGGCACGACTCATTCAGCCTGCAGAGTGTTGCCCCTCTTGGACTAGCAACAAAGCCCACTTCAGTCTGATACTCTTGGCTTCTTTCTTTTCAAACATTTTCTAACAACACTGGCGATTTCTACAAAATTAAACATATATCTACTCAAGGACCCCCATCACTCCACGTGGTCAAAAGTTGTGGACTGACTGTGTGCCTCAAAATGGATGCTGAAGCCCTAACCTCCAGTGTGGGGCTTTCAGGAGATGAGGTCACTGAGAGGTAGTGGGGTTACGAGCCCTCAAGAACAGACTAGGACCCTTATGAGAGGAGATTGAAGAAATGGCCACACTCTCTGCAGTTAGAGTAAAATGTGGAGAGCTCAGATGCAAGCCAGGAAGAGGGTCTTCACCAAGAACCCACCCATCGACTGCCACCCAGCCTCTAGAACTGTAAGATATAAATGTTCTTTATTTTAGCCACCCATCTAGGCTGTTCTGGTATAGCAGCCAAGACATCAAGGAAAATGAAAACACGTGTCTCCAAAGAGACTTGCACATGAATTTTCATAGAAGATTTACATTCATAATAGCCTAAACTGGAAAAACCCAATGTCAATGAACAGGATAATGGGTAAACAAACTGTGGTATATTTAAACAATGAAATAATTCTCGGCAATTAAAAGAAACTATTAATACACACAATAACATGGAGTCTGAGAAACACTGTGCTAACCAAATGTCAGATGTAAAAGAATATATACTTTGCGATTCTTTTTATATGACACTCCAAAATAGGCAAAACTAATCTGTGGGGACAGGATAAAATCAGTTGAAGATTGGCTAGAAAAGACACACGGGAACTTTCTGGAGTGATTAAATTGGTCCATGTCTTGTTAGAAATGTCAGCTATGTTACAGGGCAGGGAGACGGGCACCCAAAAGCCCCAAACCTACCTGCTCTAAATAAGTTCTGCCATCTGCCACATCAAGACAAAACATATAAGACCTTTCATGGAAAAGAACTTTAATACAATTAGTGTGCAATACCGAAAAGACAAAGAATATAGTTTTCAAATCAAGCAACCAGTTACCCATCCCCTCATGGGTAAAATCCAGCCAAACAGGATTGTCCCAAAACAAGGCCTGAAAGCCTGCCACAGGTCTAAAGCACCTTCTGGCAGGGACCCATTGAAAAGGGTCAGAAAATGTCAGACAAGTTTGGGAGGAAAAGAGCAAAATCAGGATAAAAGCTGCCATTTGTTAACCTCCCCATGGGTCTCTCACCCACATCTGTTTCAACCAGTCCAGGACAAAAAAAACAAATGCAGCTGCTTCTTCTTCTTTTAAAAGATTTATTTATTTATGCATGCAAGAGCTGAGGTGCAGGCGAGAGGTGTGGAGGTAGGGGTGTGAGAGGATTCACCAGAGACAGGGTGGGGAGCAGAACAGATCCATCTACCAAAATACACTGCTGAAGGGAGCAGCAGGCAAGACAGGAGAGGTCTGCTGCGCTATGTGGGTCAGCTCCCTGGCCAGGGATCGAACTCTTGCTGCAGTGGCTGGTGATAGCTTGATAGCGCTGAGACTTTAACCCCTGCGCCACTAGTGCAACTTCTTTACAAGTCTCTGCTCCATGTTCCTCCTCCAGGTCTCCTTCTGGCTCTCCATCCTGCTTTCTCCCTTCCCCAGTCTCCTCTCCGGCTTCTCCTCCCTGCTCAATTCCGCCCTCCTTTGGGTAGGGCAGGGAATCTGGAAACCCTCCGCCCTTTTCCTGGGGACCGCCCTATTATAGCTACACAGGTATACACATTTGTTAAAACTCATTTAACTGTACATGTTAAATTGACTACATTGTACAGTATCTAAATTTTATTTTAATTAAAAGGAAAAAGAAAATGAATAGGTATAAAATTTAACTTGGCCCATGAAGAGGAAAAAATAAGTACTGAAAATCAGTAGAAATAATTGACTATAGACATGGACCTAAATGGTTTTAGACACTAGAATTACCAGACACGCAATGACAAGGGATCAATTTCTAAAAAAAAATAAAGAATTCTAGACCTGAACAACAACAACAAAAACAAACAAACCAAAAAATAGGGGCAAAAAACCTAAACAGATACTTCTCCAGAGAAGACATTCAGATATATCACATCTTTATCCATTCTTGGGCTCATGGGCACTTAGGTTTTTCCATATCTTGGCTCCCGTTAATATGCATCTATCTTCTCAAAATTGTGTTTTCACTTGCCTCGTATAAATAACTGTAGGGGAGGTTCCAGGTTCCCTGCCCCACTAAAGGGAGGGTGGAGTTGAGCAGGAAAGAAGCTGGAGAAGAGAGAAGGAACTAGAGAGAGGAGACTGGAGAAGGAAGGAATCAGGATGGAGGCCAGAAGAGGTGCAAGGAGCAGAGAGACATGTGAAGAAGCTGCACCGGCCTGGACTTGTTGGGTGGGGAGGGGAAAGGACGTCTACAACAAACGCCACAGATAAATTTATGGACCCCACCTCAGACCAAAGAGATCCAAGACACTGAGGATCACAATCCCTTAATTCCATCATCATCCCAAAGAGAGGATTACTGGGAACTGAGGGGTGGAGTTAAGCAGCCAGGTTTGGTATATAACCAGACTTCTGGACCTTGGGGGTCTCTTGGCTTCTCGCCGGGCTACAGCGTGCCATTGGGGGCTTCCAGCTCTTCGGATCTGGTAGGACGTATTTGCAGATTTATTTCTCTCTCTCTCTTCTCTTTTGTCCCTGAGTTATTCATTTTTATTTCCCTTCCTTTTTGTAAATAAACCTTTTATTAACCTTTTTGTGAGTGCCTGCAATTGATCTTATTATAAGTCCTTTTAAGTGCACCGGTGAGAACCCACAGTTAGGTACCCCATTGTATATCGGGGTTGCCCTGTAACAGACTGACTGAAACAGATGTGGGTGAGAGACCCGTGGGGCTGTGACAATGGCAACGTTGATCTTGATTTTGATTTTGCTCTCCCCCCCAGACTTATCTGGCTGTTCCTGACCCTTTTCTATGGGTCCCTGCTGAAAGGTGTTTAGACTTGTGGCAGGCTTTCGGACCTTGCTTTGGCCAATCCCATTTGGGTGGACTTTCACCCATGAGAGGATGGATAACACTGGGTACTTGATTTAAAAACTATGTTGTCTGTCTTTTCTCTATTACACAGTAATTGCATTAAAGTTTCTTTCCACTAAAGGTCTTATATGTTTTGTCTTGATGGGACAGATGGCAGACCCTATTTAGAGTGGGCGGGTTTGGGGGTTCTGGGGTGCCCCTCTCCCTGCCGTGTAACATAACCAAGAATGTAATTGCTGGATCATATGAAAATTCCATGTTGTGTTTTGTTTGTCTTCTCTTAGCATTTCTGTTTGGGAAGTTTCTCTTGACATGTCTTCAAGCTCACTGTCTCTTTCCTTAGCTGTGTGAGTCTCCCAAAGAGTCTATCAAAAGCATTCTTTATTTCTATTAGATTATTGATTTCTCGCATTTTCTTTTGTCTTAGAGTTTCCACCTCCTTGCTACAGGGGTTCAGAGCATACGTGAACTTCATCACGTGGACTATTTTGAGTTAAGGACAATCAAGATGCAGTCCACTCAAGAAAAACTTCTATCCCCTCCATTAACTAAAAGAATATAGTTGGGGCCCTGGCCCAGACAGCGATAACTTTTATCCGAATGACTTATCTATAGCAAGGTCAGCTTCTAATTACCAAGCATCTGTTCCTATTCTGTGAGTTTCCCTCCTCTCCTTTGATGCCTCTGGCTCCTATCCCCTTCCTTAGCTCAGGATGGAATATAGGCTCTGTTGGGGTGTCATTTAATAAGGTTAAAACTAAGCCCTCACCCCTTGCCCAGCAGGAAGGTTTGGGAAGCTTGAATAAAGGGAACTGATAAGATTGCTGTGGGAACCAAGCCATCCACTGATTACTTAGACCCTGAATGTGGAAGCAGGGCCAGAACACATTCTGTGTCCAAGGTCAACGCCCAAGACCAGACATCACAGCACCAATCAGCCCAAACCAACACCCCCCCAAGTTATGGAAAGCCCATGAAAGCAGGTTATGAAAGGGAGCCCCAAATCCCTCTTCTTGCCAGACCTCTTCTGTTTGGTCCACTGCTTCTCTTAGCAGTATATTTCAATAAGCCCCCCTTTTCTGTTCTCCATTCTGTCTCTGGTGAATTCTTTCACCCCTGTGCCTCCAGCTTCACCCTGATCTTCTCCCCACAACAAGCTACACATTCATTATAAGGGACAAATTTATAAATATAAAGTTCTCCCCATTACCCATCTGTTTTTGCATGTTGTCTACTTTTTCATTAGAGCCTTTAACATAGTAATCATAGTAATTTAAACTACCATGTCAGATGATTCCAAAATCTGTGTCCTACCAGAGTTTGATTCTTTTCCAATTGAACTTTTTCTTATCTTTTAGCAGGTCATAATTTTTTGTTGAATGTTGGGCATGTTGTATTAGGTAATAGAAACGGAAATAATTAAGCTTTCAGTACGAAATCTTAGATTAACGGGGCAAGGAGCTGGGCCAAGTTTCATGTTTGACGTAGCTCTAAGTAGAGGAGGCTTCAGTTTCTTATTTTATTTGTTTTGCTAAAAAAAAAAAAAACAATAAACCTCAAATGGAGCCATTAATGCCAAGCCCCACCAAGACTTAATACCTAATCTAATTGCAGTTTCAGTCTCTCCCTAAAGTGGACTCTTAAGCCAATCAATCTAGAGTTTCCTGTCAATACCAGTGAGGCCTCTGAGAGCAGAAGTCCCCCCTGCCTTCCTTTAAGGTTTTGCCTGAAACCATTTTTCTTTTCTTTTGCTAATAACATTCTCTTCCTGACTATGAAAACCTTCTATTCTGTGTCCTCATTGGCTCACCCTTCCGCTAACTAGATGGAAAGCTGCTCCATCTGCACGAGGTTTAATAAGCCAGTTAAGAGTTTTAAGTTTATTTGGTTGAATTTTGCCCTTTCACAAAGCAGTGTGGGCCTCCCCTTAGACTGGGCCCCCAGGAACTTTTAACTCAACATGATGCACCCACAGCTGCTAGAGTTCATCTAAAGCACTATTTAAGTGTTCCAAGCAACTTATTAAAAATTATGGAATCATCAGTAAACAGATGAGCACGTTGCCTTTAAAAAAATGAATGAAACAGGCAAGGATTTGGCAATGCTGATTTTTTAAAAAGGGAAAATTCAAATGCTAGAATTAGGAGTGACATGAACAGCACACAGGGACAGAGCACAGTGTCCTGCCAAGCCCAGCCCCCATGCAGTCTGAAAGAGCACCCCGTGGAGCTCTTGGGGAGCCCAGAGGAGAGGAAGCAGACACTTGGAGTCCCTCAGTCACAGGCAGGGCGTGGGTGGAAGTTCCAGAAATAGGAGCCTGCGCACAGCCCAGAGTGGGCGCTGAGGAAACCTGGCCAGGGCCAAGATTCTCCCGGAGCCTTTTGGGATCAGCCCTTCCCTCTGGCTCCCTGGCTAGGCAGAGCCGAACTCACATGGACCTGTCGACCCTGGCTCAGGGTCCAAGCTAAGGTCTACTGTGCTTGCACCTTTAAGGTTATGAGTAATGACAAGTCCCAGCTTGGACAAGTTGGGAGGAAGGTAAGAAAAGCTTTCCCGACCACGGTGAGGGCTGGAAATCCTATCCAGTGGGAAGGGGGTGTAGGGTAGTGTAGGGTTGTAGTGGAGGGTAGTGACTCCCAAGAGGACCTCTGGGAAATCAGTGCTTTTCCCTGCAGGCTGTATTTCCACCATCCCCACCACACACACACACACACACACACACACACACACACACACACACACACCAGGGACAGAGGCTGTGATTCATCTCTGGGTCTGTTAGCATGGGAATGAGGGGGACCCAGGGGCCCTAAACTATTAAGGGGTGCATGCTCTAAACCATTAAGGGGTGCATGCTCATACACATGCATAAATGCAAAGGAAGCATCCTCTTAGTGTGGAAGACTGTTAATAAAATTGGTACACAGAAAAAGGAGAGGATTGCAAATAACAGCAAACTATGGAAAGTACCAAGTACCCCCTTGGGCGAGTGTCCAGCCAAACAGGCTCGGCCAAAAGTGAAGCAGCTGAGTTCTGAAATCCTGCCACGAGGCCAAGGTGCCTTCAGGCAGGGAACCACCGGACAGAGGCTAGGCAGGTCCCGGAGAGCTAGGACAGCAGGGGAGACTCAAAATTCAAAACACGCCACATAATCCACCATGAGTCAGGATAATGACTCCATGGTCTCTGTCAAAGGCCAGGAGCAGCTTCCCCGCATGCCTCTCACCCACGTGCCTCCTGCAAGTGTGTGTGCGTGGTTCTGCTCCATGTGTCTCTCTGTCCTCCTTCCAGCAGCACCAGAGTGCAAGTCAGAGCCCAAAATTCAAGAGAATGGGACATGCACGTGTTCAGTTATAAGTCAAGCCCGGGGCCTCCCGGGGCCTCCTTGGTGGCACAGGGGTTAAGTCTCAAGTCAAGTTATCACTGTCAAGTTATCACAGCCCTGAGTTCGATCCCTGGCCAGGGAGCTGACCCACATGGCACAGCAGACCTCTCCTGTCTCCCTGCTGCTCCCCTCAGCAGTGTGTTTCAGTAGACCTGCCTGTTCTGCTCCCCACTCTGTCTCTGGGAATCCTCTCACCACCCTGCACCTCTGGCCTACACCCCAGCTCTTGTATGCATAAATAAATAAATCCTAAAGTATATAAGCCAAGCATGGTGCTTAGGCTGCCCCTGTCCCCACAGCCCTCCTCGAGGAAGTCAGGGCTGTGGCGTGTTGGGGTATCATTCTTGGTTCCTGAGATCTACTCAGCATGGATTTGGGGGCGGAGGTGTAAAAAACTCAGGGGCTGGATTGTTCCTCTAACAGGTCTCAACACATAGCTCAGTGCTCATTATCTCCATGGTCTAGAGCAAACAGGTACCTCAAAATACTTGTAAAAGTAATAATAGTACAGATGCTCTTTGTTAGCTGGCAGAGGGTACTTGTCTGTGGTTAGAAATCAGAAACCCTCCCTGCTGCCCGCTCTGACTTCTCCCCCTTCTGTTTGTTTTGCTCTATCTTCCGCACAGGGCTTCTTTACTCAAATGTTGCCAGCCTGGCTCTTTTCCCGCGGGGCCGAATGAGTCAGCAAGGCCGACTGGAAACTCTGGGGGCTTGGGTGACTTTGTAACTGAGAAGTCCACCTTGGGGACACAGTTATTCCTTTGGGGGAGCCCCAGTGTTACGTGACTTTTGGCAGTCTGAGTTTCAGTAACTTTGAGGCTGTAGGTTTTCCCGAAAGGAGTTTTTCAAAGCACTTCTCGAGGCTCCAAAGGAAGGATGTGGGTCTGAGCCCCCCACGTGCAAAACACGTGCATTTCACGACAGTCTCAGCCCTCAGTCTGGTGCCCCCACCCCCTCCCACTCTCACCCAAGCAAGGGTCCAGCAGGGAGAACAGGGTCCTGCAGCAGGGAGAACTCTGGTCCTTCCCCTTGTTTTATGGGAAGAAGAGGCGGATCCGGGAGGCCAACAGTTCGTCCACTTGCCTTTTTCAGCTTCACCCCACTTTGTCACTTCCTCTCCAGGTGCTTGGCACATGCCCCTTGCTCCGCGGGCCCCCCGCCTGCACCCAGCTACTTCAAGTCTGCTGTGCTTCTGATTTCGTCTTCCAAACGCTCGTTTCCATCTCTCATCTGCTTTGGCCTCCTCTTCATTTGCTTTGTCCTGGTTGATTTTTACATTTTATTCCTTTAACTGCTTCTTCGGGAGGATTTCGGGAAGGAGGGGGGATCAGTGCCCAGTGTGCCACCAGGGTGTGGGCACACATGGCTTTTCCTCAGCAGTTTATTGAGGAACTTTCTCTATTCCTTTTTAATGGGGTGCGAATTCCAGGTTCCAATAGGCAATATGAAAGCCTCTTTTAGATTTATGTTATTTTTAAAAATGCTGCAACGAACACTACTGTATCGATAATTATGTGTATAAATAAATACAAGTGGGAAAGCGCAAGGGAGAGAGAGGGGATGAGAAAGAAAAAAGGAAGGGAGGAGGAGGAAAGGAATATTCAGGGAATGTCCGGCACCTGATGGTTGGTGGGGCGGGCTGGGGCATGAGGGGGCTGTGTTTCCCATCTTGGGGTGCACTGCCTAGACCAGGTCCTCCCTCTCTGTTCTCATACCACTGTGCCATCTGCTCCAAGGTCAAATCTGGTAGGCTTTGACCTTGTAAGCTTCCCCTGGTTTGTGGTCCACCAGGATCAGGGAACAATCTGACACTCGGCCAGGCAAGGCCACGGTCTGCATGGCCAGAGAGCACCTGTGTACCTCTGTCCCCAAGGGGGCCCTGGCTTCTGAAGCCATGTCAGCCAGCGGCCACCACGAGCCTCCCCCCTTACCTTCCCCCCCACCCCCAACCTGGGACTCAGGCATCCCAAGGTGCAGGTAGAAAAGGGAAGAGCCCCGGAGTCGTCATCCCAGCTCTGGCTCCTCGTTTATTCAGCTTCGGGCGAGTTTGCAGATTCTCTGGATTTTCTTTTTTCAGCAGCGACCAGGGGAGAATGGCTTGTGCTAATCCATTAAGAGGTTTTATGAAAAGGTTTGCACTTCACACATCAGCCAGCACTTTGCTGAGACATCTCAGTAGATCCTCCTGTTCTGCTCCCCACTCTGTCTCTGGTGAATCCTCTCACCCCCACACCTCTGGCTACACCCCAGTTCTTATATGCATAAATAAATAAATCTTAAAAGAAATTCAGGGTGTGCAGTCCAGGTCAATCCCTGGAGAAGGGGGTTCCCCAGCAGTACATGCCATGCCTTTTGGGGAGCAGCACATGCCATGCCTTCTGCTCCCCAGGCCTCAGTCTCTATGCTGGGACTTTGGTTTCTTGTTTTCTTGCAATTTAGGACTGGCTATCAGGTGGACCTCGAATGCCCGCTGCCGAGGCTAAGACACAGTTGTCAAAAAAGCCCAGGTGAGCAAAGCATCACACTCTCCTCTCCTGCTAGTCACGGCAGGTGCCCTCCCCTGGGGTACCCCAGCAGGGCCCTGCCTTCCTCAACCAGGGGTCTCAACCTACGAGGTGCAGGATTTATCAATGTGCCACTATGCCCACAGGTGTGACGGTCATCTCCTGCCAAGCTGCCCCATCAGTGCTCACCTGCCATGCCCGTCCTAACCTCCCTTTCTCTCTCTGCCGGACAACACCGTTCACGCCCCTCTGGTGATGCCCATTTCTGCCCCATGCAGCCCTGCCTCACGCACCCTGGTCATCGCTGCCACTCGTGGGATGGGGCACCCAGCTCGGGTTCCTCCCGGTTTGGTGAATGATTAAGCCGTCAATGTTGATGAAATAGTCTCTTCCCACTCCACTGAAACTTTGCCTCTGACATGTTCATTTCCATCTCTGCACAGACCTACCTGCTTGTCTGCTCTGTGCCAACTGCCGCTGTTTCGGCCCAGTGGGTTTACAGCAATTTGTGCAGCGTGTCCCTCATTGCTGTGATTTTTCTCTTACTTGAGGAGGATTGGCATGTTTTATGATATTATTTCCCAGTGTGGGCACGTTTGGGACTTGTTTGTGTCCTGTAATAAGATTCATTGATTTTATAACCAAATTTGTTATTATTAAATTTTTTCCTAAGTATTCAACTGCTCCCTGTGAACTGGACATTTCGCCCATTCTGTTTCTAATTGGTTATTGTTCATTGAGAGAAGAGCTATTAATTTTCACATATTTGCCTTAAATCCAGTCATCTTACCAAATTGTTATAATTTATGATCCATTTTCACGGAGTGTAGGAAATCTAAGAGTTTTCTAGAGAGCTAAACATACGTACAGCTGCTGGCAATTGTATCATTTATGTGTGTGTATATTTGTATATTTTCCCTTATAATTGCCTAAATTTTCAAAATAATGTTGAACCATAGTGCTGATACTTTCAGCCTTGGTTTATTCCTTATTTTAATGGAACTCCTTTCATATTGCACATTTCAAGATGGTTAAAGTTGGTTCTTAGGAAATGGCATATGCGTGCACTTGCCGAGGTACTTGAATGAAGACAGACCTTAGGTGGGCTTCTCCAGGGGACCCCTAGGAGCCTGGGAGGAGGCAGGGGCTTCTTGAGGGGACAAGATTCGGGGCTGTGACCTTCACCAGCGTTCTACCAGAGCCACTCAGAGGCGCGTATTTCTACTACTTTTCTTTTAAGAACCAGTCAGCGTGCCTCTGGCCCCCACTTCCTCCTTCCCCAGCACCTGTCTGTCTGCACCTTGCTAGCTCTGAGCTCCGGCTCCCCCTAAGCCAGCAGTGCTGTCACCTCCCACCCGCCGCGACTACCTACTAGCCAGGAGAAAATGTCACGACATCTGGTGCTGGAGCCGCTCACCACGGTTGCGCCCGGGGGCAGCAGGATGGAGGTCAGCGGCACATTGATGAATTGCTCGTGAGTGAAGATGCCTCTGCCGAGGACCCGCAGGGGCGGGAAGGCACAGTAACTCCTGGTGCAAACGTTGTCACGAGCCATCACTTGCAGGACCATCAATAAAGAAGCCAACAGGAAGTGCATCAAAGATGGCATGAAATCAATCAAGGGCCCCGTGAACGACAGAGTGAAGCCCTGAGTGACAGGGGCTGCAGAACAGATCAAAGGCCTCTTTGTTTATTTCCCAAACTGCCGCTTCTTTGCTGGTGAGAAGGCCCCTAACCTGCTGAATCAGATAGGGCTGCGCCCGGTGAGGATGGTGTGTGCTCTAGTGACTTCTTTCAATGATGATTCGAAACGGGAAAATGTTAAGGGATTTGGCAGCTTCTGCGGGTCTGCAGCCGTCATCACCGCCAGCTGCTGCTTCCCACCCACACACCACCAGGACCGACACGAAGTTCTTGATTTATTCTGACCTTTATTTATTTGGAGCAAAGGCATTGTTTAGACTGTCTAAAAACGAAATGCATTTAAACTAAAAAGAAAAAAAGGAATAATCTGAGCTAGAAATTAAAAGTAAATAATATGATAAAAAAAAAAAAAAGGAAGTAGGGGCTCTCCCTGGTGGCACAAGCGGTTGAGTCTCAGCGCTATGAAGCTACCCACAGCCACTGCAGCCTGAGTTTGATCCCCAGCCAGGGAGCTGGCCCACATGGTGCAGCAGACCTCTCCTGGCTCGCCCACTCTCCCCTCAGCAGTGTATTTCAGTCGATCTGCCTGTTCTGCTCCCCACTCTGTCTCTGGTGAATCCTCTCACCCCACCCCCACCCC
>PVIJ01024032.1:0-13112 GCA_004024925.1 Scalopus aquaticus
ATGGGGGGCGGGGGGAGGGGAGGATAAGGGCACAAAATGGAATAGAAAAGAACACAAGGGACCACGGAGATGGATCACAGGTGAATTGGTGGCGGGTTACCTAAGGGGAATACAAAATGTAAAAGACATAAATAACAATAAAAATATATATTAAAAAAAAAAAGAATCCTTGTATTCTTTGTGAATTTCAACATGGATAATGAACTTGAACAGAAACTGTCTTTTCCTGGGCATCTGAAGGAAACTTACTGGGATATCGTACTGAAATTACCAATTCTAAGTCAAAAGGGCATAAATGGAAAACTAAGTATTTCTCTGTTCTTTTTTCTCCCTTGCTACTTTGTTCCCCTAAGAGCTTTAGAGATAGTGTGATGGTGGAAATCTCAACTTCTAAACATTCCATCTTGTGACACTGTGTTTACCTCCAGTTTCCTTATCTCCAAAATAAGAATATGAGAATCTGTTAGACTGAAGAATGTATTCTGTATCAAACAACAAGATCCCCTCAACAAATGGTTTTTAATATTACTGATCAGATCTCACTGTCATCCTCTCTTTTGCTCATTTTCTGATTCTATTTATCTTAAGTGTTGCTCTCCCCCTACCTTTCTTTTCTGTTAATTTTAATCATCCTTTTTATATTTTTCTTGGGCTATCTTAAAACCTTAAAGGAATGAGAATATATGTACAATTAATAAAATAACTAAACTTCATCTCTTTCTTCTTTGTCTATTTCCTGTTTTTTAGTGTAAAAATTCATGGACATCATTACCAATTGGTCCATATATTATATATCTATTTCTATATATATAATCTGTATATGTAGTCCTTATTTTAATAAAATAATTGAAGTTGGAATGACAAAACTACTTAAACAAGAATGTAGGAAAGCAAAGATTAAGCAGCTACTTTATATCAGGTACTGGTATTAGACACTTTCAGTAACGAAGGAAAAATATGCGTGTACCCTAGCTCCATCTACTTCTGTAAATAGAAATTTGATAGTGATGGGCTCAGACTGGGTTCATACTCCTTGATTAACACTTCTTAGCACTGGTACTTATAGAGAAGTGAATGCTATTAGAATTTAAAAAGAAAATCATCAGACAAAATCTAATTTTTGCCTTGAAAAAATCCACCTAGAATATAAGCAACATTAATTGAATTTAGATTGGCTGTTACAGCAAAATCCTATGGGGGAGAGAGGACCTTTGGCTCTTATAATATGGTTCAGTAGGGCTCAATTTCACCCTCATCCAGATAAACTCTCTCTAGCTCTCAAGCTCTATTTTTAGAATATTTTAAAATATGAGCAATTTCATGGGCTTCTTTCTTTCTTTTTTTTTTTTTAAACACTGCTCATCAAGAAGGTGTTGGTGATTGAGGATGAGTTGGAAAAAGAAAGATGATCTTGCATCAGTGCCTTGAGTGCCTGTAGCTGGAAATGCCTGTAGCTGGTATCTTCCCAACTCTCTGCCACATTAGATAGGGAAGAATATTTAGAATTGTTGTTCTTATGTTCTGTAAGAAAATAGCCATGATAACACAGAGAACTTTTTTTCACCTGTTTGGACCTACGCTTCCTTTTTGAGAGAAGAGGGCATTGGGCTAACACTGTTTGGCCTGAAAAGTCCTTTCAATAAATCTCAATTTCAGGGGTCAGGGGATTTAATTAAACATCCCCTTAGGGGTTGGCAAGCTGGAAGAGATCTTGTTTTTAAACTTTCTGAAATATTTGTCTACTTATTAAGGGTTTAGGTATAAAATGGGATTTTAATGAAATTTGACAATTGGTTTAGACAGTTAAGTGGGATTATTTAGTTGATAGGAGACACATAGATTGGGTATCTGAAGACTTGGTCTTTTTTTCAAGTTTTCCAAGCCTCAGCAATCAATATAAATTCCTGGATTTCAGTTTTTCCACTGTAAAATTAATGTAATTATTTTTTCATAGAATTACTGTGAAGATTATATGATATTATGCATATAAAGTGCTTCACAAACCCAACAGCTCTAATAGACCTATAGATCTCTGGATTCCTTTGTTTACTTTTGAGGTGTGTTTCAGAGGAAATTCCATATGCTGCTTGAAAATCCATTGAAGCAGATGACCTTTCATCTTTGTTCCGAACTTGAGTCTAACTTGTGAGGATAAAATCTTCCTGTGGGTTGATTATCCATAATACTGAATCACAGCACATTGCTTTTTAAAGGGACATGATATTTTTATGTGAATGGTATGTTCTTAAGGAGATTGCAATATTCAATAATTTCAATAATCCAAGACCAAAGTTCCCAATTTAGTAAGTGTAAAGAAGAAAAGTGCACTGTGAGAGTACAGAAACCTCCCACTCTTAAGGTAATCTCTCCATCATTACCTCTTTTTCCCTCCTCCTATGCTGGTTTTTATCTTTCCCTCCTCCTCTTCCCTTTTCTCTTCATTTCCCTTTTCCTCCTCTGTCTTCTCTTCTTCTCTTTTCTATCTATGCTCCTTTCTATCTCTTCCTCCCCTTCTTTTCTTCCTTCTCTTTCAGAGATACTTTCTTATATCCAGATACAGATTTTTTTCTATTGTGTTTTCCAAAATTAATGGCTCAGTATTTGTGGATACTTTCTTGGGTCTTTTAAAAAGTATTTAGCACATCTAACCATTTTTCAAAAGTTATTTTTTTGTTGTTATTGTTGTTCATGAGTACCATGATTTGATTAATGACTACAGAGTTTGTTATATTACAAGGCAGATTATAAATCATAACTGCGAGTATAAAAATAACAGCCATATAATCATTGGAAGTTACCTTCTGAAGTTTTAACAATAATACAGCAATATGGCTACATGGTCCTGGCAAAGGATCACAGCTATTGATGCCATAGAGTGACTGACTGTGTATCCAGTTTGTAATTCACTTGACTTGCTAACTCTGAAACTGTGTGACTCCAGATTTAAAATACATGTATTTTCATTATATACAATTTTGTGTATAAATGTTCTTAATATTTTTTGCATCACACTATTTCAAATTTGACTAATGTCAGTTTTCACAAAATGTGAATCACACTGCATTTTAAGTAACATATGCTTACCATACTTACTACAGAGACTTCCCTATTGTCCACCAATATTCATTCATGGAAACCTAAGTTAGCTAAGCTCAATGCTTTAAAATGGCAACTATGACAGCTTATAAGAAAATAACAAAGGATGATAACAATTGAATGAATAGATATTCCCAACCTCTTTCAGCATGTGAGATTTTTCTATGAGATCCAGCTATATGTAAGTTAATGTTTCAACCATTGATTTTATCCCTGATATATCATTTTTCCTTTAGTGAGGTTTCCATAGTAATATTTAGTAATATTTTAACTTTTCAGTGGAGATATTGTTTGTAGTAGAGCATATGAGTGGAACAAGAAGACTCAAATTCAAGTCACAGTACTACAATTTACTAACTTTGAAGACTTTGGAAAAACATGCAGTCATTTAGTCTATGATTCTTTCTTCAAAAAAAAGAAGGGAGAAAGAAGTATTTCTCAAGGTATTTGGATATTAGATGAAATCATTTGAATGACTGCATTCTACAACTTCTAGAGTGTTATATAAATGCAAGATGTTAATACGAAAAAAATCTTCTTGAACGCTACTTAAAGCACAACAATGAAAGAAAATGATACTCCTAAAATCCTGTGATTACTAAGATGCTCTTCATTAGCAAATCAATCCATCTTCATTTTTCACTTCCATTTTGGAGGAAAGAATGTCACAAATTTACTATAGCAACAGAAATTTACATTAAAATGTGCAGCACTTAATATTTCCTTATACTCTTAGGATTGTCTGAACATAACTGCATTTAAAATTTTATAAATGTAATAATTCTCTTAAAACTTTTTAGACTTGAGGCAAAACTGATGAAGAGTGTAAGGTTTCTTATGCTTTTAATCTTTTGAACATTGTAAAAAGTCTTTTATTACATATGTGAAAGACTTATTGAAATATTTGGCATTTATATGGGGATATGCACTGATGATAAATTTGATATACATTGGTATTCATATTTCTGGATGGAAATATGAAAAGAGTTCACTATATTTACTGTGAATCTATTTTCCATATATTCAACAACTTTGACAACTTCCACAAGAATCAAAGATATGCAAACATAAATAAATCTACAAACAAATGAAATTTGAGTTATAATTTCAATTTTTAAATAATTTAAACATTTCCAAATCCACCATTAACTCTTTTTTTTTTTCCCACTTCTTTTCTCATCCCTGGAATTGCAGCAAGGACAATACAATTACAGACCTCTGGAAAAAGTTAGGAATGAAAAAGCACTATTAGGGAGTTTTCAGTCTCAGAGTAATTACGTTTATTTGTTTTTGTGCTGCACAAGTTTTATTTCTGTGCTCTTCCCACAATAAATTTATCATCATCTTTTCTTTCATTAAAATAATAGTTATGGTGTTCTCACTTAATTTAAAGCCTGAGGTAAACAGATCAATAAGATTTGATGGCAAATTTCATAAAGTTGTTGGAAAAATATGATTATATACTTGAATTTTAAAAACCAGGCTGCCACTTCTACCACCAGCTTTATTTATTCTGGAGATGAAGTATCAAAATTTATGTCAAAAGACTAAACTTCAAATTATTATTTATAAAATATCTTACACCTGAGCATTCAGAATCTCATTTGATTCTTTATCATTTCAAATGGCTAAGCCCTGAGAATTCTTATCTGAAATGTAAAAAGCAAAAGTGAGAGTTGTTGTAGTCCATTTAATTCTTGATTCCCAATTTTTCTCACCCTAAACCTAATCTCTTTTCTCCCCTCACATTTCATTAATAAGTTCAGGAATGTTACCCAAACTTTAATTGATTACCTTAATTACCTTAGCAAGAGTAGACCCGGCGTTCCCACTATGAAGATTTCAATTGTGTCAGGCAATTATATTCATCTGTAGTTTCACCGTTAGGCAGAAAGTCTATTTTAAAATGACCAGTACGTAGGTATTTTCTGTTTCCAAGGATTTGGGGACTTTTCACTGTCTTTTTCTTCACTCAAATTTTAAGGGTATTTTCAGACAAGAAAAAATAAACAGTGCAAGTACTGAAATTTTCAAAACTGTAGCATTTTTCTAGCATTTGTTGTTCGTTGCTCAGGAACAAAAACAGCAGTCACAAGAGTAGAAAGTAGGTAATAAAAATGAAATGAACAATGAAAAGTGTGGTTGTTCATCAAACCTAATTTTGCAAATAGTAACCTGGTTTCTTCCACAGTTTTTGAAACTTCTCCTCTGCCCTGTAGTGTTATTTGCATCTCTTCCTCGGATTGTTTTACTCACTTGATTCCTGAGTATTATTCTAATTCTCATAAACAGCAGGACGCTTCAGCATTCCACTGGGCTCATGCCTTGCCTTTCATGTTGGCTTTTATAAAGTCTTCCTTTAGTAATAGCCACATGATTCCTACTGGCCAGCCATGTAGAGACTCCAGAGTGAAACACAGCAATGCTTATTACAAAAATATATGAGAATCAATCTTGAAATGTTCGGATATGAACATTAATCTTCCTTTCCAAATTATTATTCGTGCAGTTCAATCTTCCCATGTGACTACAAATCAGGAGTCAACCTTTTTTTAAGTGCTATTGTCTTTAACTGGGAAAATGTCACGACTGCAGCCAAAAGCATAGAGGTTTTCTTAGTTTTCATTTCCAAGAGCATCCTCGTGCAGATTCCTGGCTGAAAATGCAGAGCTCTTCAGTGTTATCCTCAGTTACCTCCACTGGGCCACTTTGTCCTTGGATGGTGTTTGTTTTCCAAAATCGAGCAAACTCAAGAGATCCTCCCCATCCATCTAAATCTATTCACAGATTCCATATAAGAGGCACTTGCTGATTTGCTTCCATGGTTAAAAAAATAAACAAAAACCGCCTGCACTTCTTGCAAGTAGGAATTCATGAGTTTGTATATGGATTGTTTCAGATATGATTTGTTCTTTTAAATATAAGGTTTCCAGAGCTAAGCAGATACTGCATGCCTACATATTACTTTGATTTATCAGGGTGTCTCCTTGGTAACTAGTATTTCATCTTTGATGATTTGTATTTTGGGAAAGTTCTTTCAACTAAAAATGAACAAACTAAAAGTTGTGCACCATATATATAGATATGGGTCAAAGGGCATGCATGCAGAGAAAGAAATTACTAAAAACTGACAGTTTCCTATTTACAAAGTTGTGGGAGCATCAAGGTCTCTATTTTTCATTCTTTCACAAGAAATGTTTGAGAACAGGCTATGGAAGAATACCAATTAGTTAAAGGTTTTAAAAGTGGTTTTCCTAAACAATATTTCATAATAATAATTTCACAGGAACATGGGGTTTTGGAAATCAGTGCTTTTTCAAGAAGCCTCAGAGAATTTCTACTTTAACTAGATTTTGCAACTCGGGTTATATTTATCTCTAGTTAAAAAGAATGAAGGATGATTTACTTAGAAATTACTGACTGGGCTATTAAATGCTTAACTAAATTTTATTCCCCTATCATTTTATTATTCCTTTATACTAATAATGTTTAAAGAGGCAGCACTTCATTAGACTATGGAACCACCATTGATAAACTTCATAGTGAGGAGATTAAAGTTGCTCAGGTTTGGAGCTAATAACTTCCTGACAATCTTGTCTCCTGCATATCAATAACTCTGAAAAGGTGATGCAATGTAGTGATGCAAAAACAAGGTGAACAGAGTATTAAATATTAATTTTTTAATTTTAAAATGGTGCCAATGTTGACATCGCTGGCGATTTGGCAAGGAGGAGCAATGGTTGTTTTGATTTCTGGCTACCTTTTGATGGTACTAACACTTACAAGCTAATACTGTATTACAAACCCTATGCCTCAATGTCACATGACAATAGTCACCTCATGGGGTTTGTACAAGATCCACCAAAAGAAGCATTTACAAATGCAGATTTGTTGGGCTAAACTAGGATAGCATTCTTGCTCATTATGGCTTGCTCCATGAGCTTTTCAATTACTGAAAAATATCGGTCTTAACCCCACGCCCATTCCTAGCTGTCAAGGGAAGTTAATGGTAAAGGCAATGCCTGAGCATAAACACAGGTCTGCTCCACTGCAGAACCTTTACTCTTCACCAAGACTGTTCTGTAATTAATGGGCCTCTTCTCAATCTTTGACCTCACATCCAGCTGGAATTCAGCAAAACCCTCTGTCCAGGAGGAAATTCCAAGCATTCAAGGCTATGAAAAATATGACAGGAAGGAGGCAGAGTCTTCTACATGGGTAAAGGATTTATAACTTTATTTAGGGAAAAAAGGAGAGTGTGACAGATGGGTATTTTTGATAACTGTTTGATAATTGCTGAGAAACCCAGGTCATTAGCAAAGGAAAATATTTGTTGGGTAAAGGTTAAACTGAGATCTGGCTGCACTGTCCTGTAGGCCGGCCTCTACTCCCACAGGACTGTAGAGCATTTGAAACATGTCCATTCTGAATCCAGACATCTATAAGTGTAAAATATACTGCTGAGCTTGAATACTTATTGGAAAAAAATGAACTATTAATGATTTTATATAATTATATAGTAAAATAATATTTTAGATATAGTGGATTAAATGAAATAATTAAAATTAATACCAGTTGCTTCTATTTGTTTTGCATTAGTGTGGCTATTAGAAAATTAAAAATTACAGATATGAGATATGACTCATTTGTCTACACTGCATTTCTAATTGGACAGTGTTGGTCTAGAGTTTGAACTTAACGGAATATTGCTAGAAGATGTTAAGAGGAAACATTTAAGTAGATAAGTGGTGAAATGATAATTATTCTTGAGGATTATTCTTGTGATTGATGTAGGTTAGAAAATTTTGCAGGGAGAAGACACTGGAGAGAGGGAAGAGGTGACAAATAATTATTTTGTAGTGACAATGTGTCAGGTGCACTGGTCAATTATCTCAATCTTTACAATGACCTTGCGATATAGGTGTTTCACAGATGAAAGTGACTTTTAAAAATAGTAACTACTAAGTAATTTACCCCAAACTACCTAGCCTTGTGAGAGAAGATTGCAGATTCAAACTCAGACCTGTTTCATGTTCTTCCACTTGACCAGAGAGACTGAGAAGAATAACAAGAACTGCTGGCTATGGTTAAATGGGGAACATCTAAAAAATGCTGAAACAGACAAATTAACTTTTAACAAAGGGCTAGGGCAAATGGTAAAGGAAAATGTGAGTTAAGCACACTTTAGGATCAAGAGCACTGGAGACAGAGCATGAGGTAAAATAAACAACGCTCAGATTTCTAATTGGGGGTTATGCTGATAAAAAGTGCTGCTCTCATCAAAGCCCACCCCACAAAGTCACCCTACTAACATGCATTTATTGGGCTTCCAGTATATGCATGTCACTGTCTAGTAGGATGGAGAGCAAAAAAAACCTTAAAATATAATCTCTAGTCTTTTGTTTACTTGGGGAGGCAAGAAATAAGGTTTGAAATCATTGAATGGTTAAAAGAAGCTTGGAGTAGCAGTTAATGGTACCTGTATGATGTGCAAGTACTTTCTTCCACTCAGTAGGGTGTTTTCTTAATCATAGTTAATGGTAGTTCCTTTACTTCAAAGAACCTTTTTAGTTGATGAACTTCCATTTATCTGGTTTTTACTTTCGTTTCCTTTGCCGCTGGAGTTCAGTTTCCAAATAGATATTGAGTCAATGAGGTAGAGTGTTTTGCTTTTTTTTTTCCCCTATCCTTTTTATGGTTTCAGGTCTTACATCCAACTTTAATTCATTTTGACTTAATGTTCATGTATGGAGTGAAGTAGTGGTTTTGTTTCATTCTTTTACATATATCTGTCTAGTTTTCTTTACATTTGTTGAAGAGGTTTTCTTTAGCCACTGTATAATCTTGGATCCTTTGTCATAGATTAACTGTTCATGTAATTGTGGGCTTACTTCTTGACTCTCAATTCTACTCCATTGGTATGTGTCTATTGTTGTTCTAATGCCATACTACTTTGATTCTGACATCCAACAAGGGGCTAATATTCATGATCTAAAAAGAAGTTATAAAATTCAATAAAAAGAAAACAAAATAACCCAATTAAAAAAATAGGCAGAATTGCTAGATTCTTTTCCAAAGAAGATATATAGATAGCCAAAAGGTACATGAAAAAATGCTCATGATCACTTATCTTCAGAAAAATGCAAGTAAAAACCACAATGAAATACTACCTCACACCTGTGAGAATGGCCCATATCAAAAAGACCATAAACAAGAAATATTTTCAAGAATGTGTAGGAAAGGAAATCTTGCAAATCACTAGTAGGCTGTAGACTAGTCTAGTACCTATGGGAATTGGTTTGGAAATTTCTCAGTACATTAAACATAAATCTGCAAGATATTCTAGTAATTCCACTCCTAGGTTTCTTCCCAAAAAATGCAAAAAAACTAATTTGAAAGGATACATACAGCTCTTTATCCATTGCAATACTCTTTCCAATAGGCAAGTTATGGAAAAAACCTAAGTTCCCAAGAAAAGATGAGTAGATTAAGAAGATGTGGTATATATACACAATGAAATACTAATAAACAATCAAAAAAGATAAACTTATGTCATTTGCAACAACATGGATGGAGCTGTAAGGGATGAGCTAAGTGAAGTAAACCAGAAGGAAAAAGATAAATATTAGATTATTTCACTTACATGTGGAATACAGAGAAACCAAACAAAGGATCAGACAAAGACAAACCTTAAAAAAAAACAAAAATGAACCCTTGAAGGCTGACCATAGAACCGAGATATCCTGGAGGGGAGAGGGAAGAGAAAAAGGAGAGGGGGAAGAGTGAAAATAGGGGTTGGGGGGGGGAGTACAGTGAAGGACTAAGCATGTTTTGGTGGTGGGAAGACCTATGGTGTCCACACCTGAGGGAAGAAATCCTTTACTGTCAAAAAATGAATAAAGATGTAATAATTGTTTTTGAAGATGTGGTACATACACACACACACACACACACACACACACACATACACACACACAATGGAATACTACTCAGCTATCAGAAATTATAAACTTTTGCCATTTGCAGCAACATGGATGGAGCTGAAAGTGATTATACTAAGCAAAATAAGTCAGAAAGAGAAAGAAAAATACCTAATGATGTCACTTTGATGTGGACTATAGAGAAACCAAACACCGTCAGATAAAACCAAACTTAAAAGCTAACCCTTGAAAGCTGACTACAGAACTGAGAGAGCTAAAGGGGGATGGGGAAGAAGAGGGGGAGTGCAAAATGGGGAGGGAGCACAATGAATATGGTGGAAGACCATGGGTGCTTTGGTGGTGGGCAAAATGTGGAAACAAATCTGAAGGGGAGGGATCCTGTTACTTTCAAAATACAAACAGTGATGTAAACCAATGGTACCTCAATAAAAAAAATTGAAAATATAAAGAATAAAACATGAAACTAAAGAAAAAAATTTCTAATCTGATTCAGCTTAGAGGAATAAACTCCATTATTGAAACCTCATCAATTTGTACAAGTCTTGACTGATGTTTACTACTCAGTAATTTAAATACACCAGGCTTTTCACAGATGCTTTTTAAAAGGCTCATTAGGCTTTTAAATATGGAATAGTTTTTATAATAGGGCATGCTGATGAGTGAATTAAAAATGAATCAAAATCCTATCTTAAAACTTTATTATCTTTCATTCAATGTTTAATAAATATTTGCTGAATACATACCATGGGACAGACTCAAAGTGCTGACAATTCCCAATCTCTGTCAATACAAATCTCTGCCTTCGTGCAGCTTCCCTTCTGGAGCAACAATTAGTAAAGGAGATACAAATATTATATATATATATATAATATATATATATATTAAGATTTATTTATTTATGCATACAAGCTGAGGTACAGACCAGAGGCGTGGGGAGGCGAGATGGTCCACCAGAGACAGAATGGGGAGCAGAATAGGCAGATGGACGGAAACACTGCTGAGGGGAGCAGTGGGTGAGGCAGGAGAGGTCTGTTTCGGCCACGTGGGAATCTCCCCGCCCAGGAGTTGAACTCTGGTCGCCGCTGCCGACAGCTCCACAGCGCAGTGCTTAACTGCTGTGCCACCAGGGAGGCCCCCCCTAAAATTATATATTATATTTGAAAATATTAAGTGTTCCAGAGCAATATTAGGTAGACAAGGACAATAGGAAGTACCGGTGCTGCAATTGTGATTATGGTGGTCTGAGGTCTCACTGAGACTGTGAGAGGGAGCCACATGCAATTCTGGGAGAAGACAATCTAGGCCAGGAAAACAGTAAATGAGCAAGGTCCCAAAGTAGACCATGCCCACCATGTGCTAGGAGTAGTAAGGAAGTCTCTGTGGCGAACTGGATGGGGCAAGGGGAGATTGGTGGATAAGGCCAGGTGTTGGTGTTAGATTGTGAGGGGCCTAGGAAGCCATTGTTGGGACTCTGGTTTCTATCTGAGAGGTGAGTTTTGAGAAGAGGAGTGCCATGAGCTGACTTGCTTTTTAATAAGGCTGCTCTGATAGCTTTTTTGGGAATAAACTGTAACAGGAGGAAAGTTGGTCCAATAAATCCTTCATCTTCAAAAGTCTGCAGCACAATGAACCTTTTCTTTGGAGGCTGGGAGCAGAATCCTTTCTTCAGAGGCCAGGCGAAGAATGCTTCTTCTTTCTTTGGAGGCCAGGTGCTGACTGACAAAGATGGTCCAATGAATCCTTCTTCTGTCTTTGGCGGCTGCAGACTGACTCAAGCTGGCTCTTGCTCTACCTTATATCCCTTTCAGAGTCCCCACCCTATAAGCCTGATTGGCCTGTTTTCAATCCTAAGTATCTAATGCCAATCAGCTTGTTTTCCACTTTTCAATTTGAATAATTAATTAATGAAGTGAGCTAGCTCCTGATTGGTCCATTTGGCTTATGCCTGATTGGTCCATTTTAGAATTCTAGAACCAGATATAAAAGGGGGGAAAGTCAGCCCACCCTGCACTCAGGTCAGGACAGGCTCATGGGACTGTTGGCTCCAGGGAGCTATGATCAAAGCAGGCCCTGCTGGGCTGGGGCTGGAGGAGGAGGAAGGACCACAAGTAGTGGCCCCAACAAAACTTCTTTGTCCTGCAGCCTCTGGGCGCCATGGAGATTCAGTTACAGGAGAAGGGAGTGGAAATGATAAGATATAAAATAGAAGAATGTTACATTTGGCAATAGACTAGAGAAGTGTAATTGCTTACCCTTATAATCATTTGACGTTTATGGTCATGAAAGAAAAGTGAGTCTATTTTCAATTGTAGATCTGTGTCCAACTATATTCAGCTGCGTAGGTGCACATGAGGACTAAGTGGATAGTTGAATTTAACCAGGATTGAGGTTTTGCCAGGTGAGTCTGATAAAGTACCTGAGTGCAAGGGAATTGAGGATGCAAGCAAAAGAATGATTAAAAAAGTTGTAAGTCTTTAAGCTTGATAAGAGAAAAGGTGAAATAAGGACATGAGGAGGTGATGAGGTGATAGATGATGAAATTATAGCATGACCAAATGAATTGCAGCTCTTGGTGCAATCGGTGGTTTTGGCTAGGTAAGAAGCAGAGAGACAGGAGGTAGTGGTCAGAGACTGGGATGCTTGAAGTTCTGATATAGGTTTTAGGAAGGACAAACCCAGAGATATGAGCCGGGAATGAGTGGCTCAGATGGGAAGATGGGGGAGAGAAGTTTCAGAAACAGGAAGGGCAGGGTTCTAGAAGACACATCAATGTGGATATTGAAGTCACTAAGCATTTGAAAAATCTCCCATTTTTTTAGATAAATATATTTTTAGGTAAATTTTTTTTAGGTAAATATATTTTTAGGTAAATATATTTTATATATAAATATATAATAAATATATATATTATATATATAATAAATAAATATATATATATTATATATATATTTATTGTTATTAATGTCTTTTACATTTTGTATTCCACTTGGGTAGCCCACCACCAATTTACCCGTGATCCATCTCCATGGTCCCTTGTATTCTTTTCTATTCCATTTTGTGCCCTGATCCTCCCCT
>PVIJ01024033.1:0-13111 GCA_004024925.1 Scalopus aquaticus
TTCTTTGCTCCTTTGTCAAAGATTAGTTGTTCATAGATATGTGGCTTTAATTCTGGGTATTCTATTCGGTTCCATTGGTCTTTCTGTCTGTTTTTGTTCCAGTACCATGCTGTTTTAATTATTATGGCTTTGTAATATAGTTTGAAATTAGGGAGTGAAATTCCTCCATTTTCTTTCTTTTTAGTTAGGAGGGCTTTAGTTATGCGAGGTTTTTTGTGGTTCCATATGAATTTCATCAGTAGTCGATCTATTTCTTTGAAGAATGTCATTGAGATTTTTATTGGAATAGCATTGAATGTGTAAATTGCTTTTGGTAGGATTGCCATTTTAATAATGTTAATCCTTCCAATCCATGAGCAGGGGATGCCTTTCCATCTTCTTGTGTCTTCTTCTATTTCTTTCAACAGAGTTTTGTAGTTTTCTTTGTATAAGTCCTTTATGTCTTTTGTTAGATTTATTAATAGGAAAGAACTTTAATAGGATTAGTGGGCACAGAAAAAGAAGAGAAGCAAGAATAATGGTTTCCCCAATAAAACACCCAAAGTTGTCCATCCCCTCGTGGGTAAATGCCCAGCCAGCCAGGGTTAGCCCTAAACAGAAGAGCTGAGGCCCGATAGCCTGCCACAGCCTAAGGCATCTTCTGGCGGGGACCCATAGGAAAGAGGCCAAAGGGGCCAGGCAGGTCTGGGATAAAAGAAGCAAAATCAAAGTCCCAATCAACATAAAGGCTGCCACTGTCAGCCTCCCCATGCGCGGGTCTCTCACCTGCGTTTGTCTTCCAAGTGTTTCTGCGTGTCTCCACTCCATGTGTCTCCTTTCACATTCTCCAGATCCCTGGTGCAAGTCCAAGGCTGAGAAGCAAATGTGCCCTTCTTCACACTTCTCTCTACTCCACGTGGCTCTCCTCCAGTATCTGTCTTCCATGTGTTCTGTATCTTCATGCTGCTGCACGAGAAGCTTGGTTCCTCCCTTGGTGGGCCAGAGAACAGGGCAAGTCCTCCTTTCATGGGGATTACTCTCTAACAAATGGTTTCTACATTTAAAAGGAATTGTTAAAAAAAAAAGAGAAGGAAAAAAAGGAGTATGTGATACAGACTGTGCCTTATTAGCAAACCTCCAAACATTTACCAGCTGGGCAATTATAGAAAAAACTTTGCCAAGACCTGCAGTATGTCTTGAGAAGTTTAGACCGATCTTGTAGTAGGTAATTGTTGCAAGGACTTAAGCAGAGAAAAGATACAGTTAGATTTACATCTTAAAAGGGAAGATCTGGTGACAGAATCAGATAGTGCTAGTACTGGGAGAGGCAAGAAACTGCTGGAAGAAGCCAAAATGCTTGAGTGGCCATTGCAGCGACTGAAGGGGAAGTATTGGAGAGCGTCAAGGCTGGTGCAAGGGCAGGATAAGGGATTACTAACTGTGAAAGAAAGAGGGAGATAAAAAGAAGAGGGCGACTTTGAATTTTGTTGTTGTTGGAGTTGTTTTGGACTTGCTGAGCTGTGTGGATCACTTAAATCTAGTGACAGTTGTAGTCAATAGAGAGGATTACATCAGTCTGGGAGGCTGAAATGTTTCCGCTGCTCCCCACCCCCACCCCTACCTCCTTTTGACTAATTTCATTTCTTAACAAATGAAATTTCCAAGGACAATGAGGAAAGGAGGAGATAGGGAGAAATAGTTTCCTCATAGTTTCATTGTGAATTAAGTAGAAAATATTCTCTATTTCAAACAAGTTAGAAACTTTTGGTATACTACCCATTGAATAGTTGGGGACCAACTGAGCTGTTTTCCTATACTTATAAATATAGAACTGTGTTCTCAGTGAAATTGTTTATTAAAGCTGACTAAAAAAATACAACAAAAAACCAAAAACCAAGCCAGAAGCCACATTTAAAATGGGAATTAAGAAAAATCACCCCTGGAACCCATCAGGAGGGTCGCACCTTTTAAATTCTGTGTATATGATTTACACATTAAAACATTCATCGTTGAGCCAACAAAATGACAGAAAAGAAAAAATTCACACTAGAAGATTATTATTGACAGAAAACTTCCTTACGGTAAGGGCTAGGGCATATCACTATAAGAAGGGAGGAAAGAACATTAAAAAGCTCCTTCTCAGAACCCAAGATTTTAGAGAAAAACTGCATTTTAACTCACTTCTAGGTATGCTGTGGATACATTTTGGATATAAAAGTGTGATCTTTGGCATCTTCATGGCAATGTTTTGTTTCCATTTTCTCCCTAAGCTCTCCATAACCACTCGATTCTCTACCATTTCCTTGACAGGAAAGTGGCTTATTTCTGTAAGTTGGTAGACATTGCTAGAAGTATGTGAAAGTGTCTTTTATGTCATTGACTCAATCAATCCTTCATTTGACTCTTTCAATTTGTGATTTTCTTTTCTCTTATTTTTCTCTGTTCTCTTCTTTCAGTGGTTTATCAGTAGGAGTAGTTGGAGAATGGGGAGGAAGAAGTGTATGAACTCAAATCTGTAACTTTTAGAAAAAATATTTCAATGAGTACATCTGAAGTTATGTCCCCTAAGTTATTTTGTTTCTGAAAATTGGAATCTAACAGAAAGCAACTGTCCTTAAACACTAACATCTCCAGCCAGCATTTGGGGGGAGGGGGAGGTGTCACAGATTGAGGAACTTCAGAAAATCAATCCCTGCATTTAAAGCACCAGGATTTGAAAAGCCAAGTGCAATTATGCAAGTCAATATTTTAAGTAATGCCAACTATACCAGAATTTCTTGTTTTTCATTAAAACAAACGCAGAGACGGCTGTTTTATTTGTACTGCGAATGCGAGTACAATCGAAATTCAAAACAAGTTTGGGCACCTATTTTGTGGGTTTATGTGAGCGTGAGTTAAGCTGGGTGATCAACAGGGTTTTTCATTTTAGAGAAACCTGTGGGGCTTTCCGGGTGAAGAACTTGATCTCGTTCCTCTGACAGATTTCAAAAATAAAAATAATGCTGAAAAAATCAGGTCCTCCTGAATAACTCGTGTCAGGTCAGTTCCTAGGCCTTCCTGTACACTACTCAGGTTCCTGGAAGGAAACATGAGGAATGGCAACAGATAAAAAGGTTCCAATACCCAGCAGCAGAGCGTTAGAAAAAAATTTCCATTCGTTAATGAGATCTTGCCTCCTCTGAAAAGTATGGTTGGAGGCAGGGTTTCTCTTTTCTCTCAGTGTTCAAAATGGCAAGATGGTTTTTGCTTTATACCACCTCCCCTTCAGCCCTGAGGCTCTATTCACATTATGGAAATTGCAGCGGGAAAGGAGTGTGGGAAGCGAGGGTTGCTGAGGGCAATGGACTACAACTCCCATAAGCCCTCCGGGGGCGGCTACCCGGCCTCCCACCGCCCGCCTCACGAGCCTTGCGCATGCTCGGAAAGCCCTGCGGTGAGAGGAGGGGCGTGTGCAGGGCTACGCGCCGGTAGAAGGAGGAGGAAAAAAAGGGACCATAGACTTTCACGTAGAGGCCTAGAGGGGCCCTTAAAGTAGTGGGAACAGAAGGGCGGGCGGGTACCACCTTCAGAACTGGCCGCCGGCGGTATCATGGCGACCCGGAATCCCCCTCCCCAAGGTGAGCGGTTGGGGCCCGAAGTAGTATTTGAGACAAAGCTCACAGTTCTCGACCTTGCTCCCGGGGTGCCTCTTCCTCCCCCTGCCCCAGCGTTCCTGGGGCTGTTATTTTTGAGGCAGCCCTTTTGAGCACCCCCTGCAAATTAGACTCTCCCCGCCTCCGACGCAGCCCCACCCCCGCCTTCGCCGCCTGCCCTTCATTTCCATCTTCAAACATTTTCTTTTTCCTTTTTTGAAAATCTTAATTATTAAGTGATTTCTTTTTTGCCAGGCCCCTAACCGGTCAGAGGAAAACCCCCTTTTTTTCCCACTCAATCTCTTGCCCTGACACTAATGAGTTTTGGGGGGTAACCCTTCAGTGACGTGAAACTGACTTGACACTTTTGAAAAATTGGGGTAGAGGGGGAATTGACGCTTCACTGCTGTGAAATTCTGACCTGACCTTACTGAGGTTTGGGGTTGGGGGGTCACTCCTCACTGTCGCGTAATTTTCCCCTGTCCCTAACTCCAATTTCTAAGCCCATTCCTGGACTTTTGGAAAAGAGATGTAGGCCCTTTACCTAGAGGGCCTAGTCTCTTGGATTGGATTTAAACAAACTTTAATGTTCCCATCTGAGCATTTTTAGCTGTAGGCCAAAAGTAACAGTGAGTTGTCACAATAAAAAAATGTATAGGATGTTTCTGATTTTTGCTTTACTCTAAATTTATTTTTTCCATTTTGTATTTTGAAGAATATGAAAGTGATGATGACTCTTATGAAGTGTTGGATTTAACTGAATATGCAAGAAGACACCACTGGTGGAATCGAGTGTTTGGCCACAGCTCTGGACCTATGGTAGAAAAATACTCTGTAGCTACCCAGATTGTAATGGGCGGAGTGACTGGCTGGTGAGAACATCTTTTTCATATTAAATTTCATTGGTAGCCTGACTGCTGCCTTTTTGTACATGGGCCAGTATGTGCACACTCGATGGCTGTACACTGTTAATCCCAGAAGAGCCCTCCCTTGAGGCCCTTCTCTGTGATATGATTGGTGCAATCCACACTCAGAGGCTGTGTACACATTTTGGAGATCCCCTGGTCTCCCTC
Source organism: Scalopus aquaticus (assembly GCA_004024925.1). Classification (NCBI taxonomy): domain Eukaryota; kingdom Metazoa; phylum Chordata; class Mammalia; order Eulipotyphla; family Talpidae; genus Scalopus; species Scalopus aquaticus. The sequence continues at coordinate 4,685 of PVIJ01024033.1, forward strand.
CCCAATGCCCACTACTGTACCAGTGTTCCTTCCCCTTCCTGCCTGTGATTCTTTATATCTTTTCCCCCTTCTCAAATTAGCAAATGCAGTGGGTCTGATTCAGTGGTAGTGGCTAGAGAGGAAGAAATATGCAAGAGAAGAGTTAACTACATGTAAATAATTTTTGCTTGTTCTGTGCTGACAGCTGGAAAAAAACCTGTGAGAACTCCCACAGTAGAATTTGACTCTTAAGATAATCAGCCTTGTAGAAAGTAGTTTAAAATTCTCAGTAAAAATTATAGATGATACAGATGAATCTGTTGACTTGTGGTCTAGTTTGGATTATGATAGTGTTTTGAGTAAGAGCTATAGAATGTTGGTTTTTGGAATTAAAAGATTGATTGCTTACTTTGTAATACTATTGTGGAGTACATTAAGGAGGAGTGGTTAATAAATATTAACCTAACTAACTAGTTAACATTTCAGAGCACATGATTTCATAATTGCAGCTGTGGATCTGATGCTGTTATTCTTGGAATTAAAGATTAAATAACAAGGTCTAAAACAAGTGTGACCCTTTATTTTGAAAATGTTCATGACTAGAGAATTTTTGAAGTCAGTGAGGATGCGTAAATTGTGAATAATTATTTTTTCTTAGATTCTAAATTAAAATTCATCTTACATTAATTTAAATATTTACTTTTTTGGGGGGGCACACCATTTTATCCCAAATACTGTGGTGTCAACTTGAATGTCAGGATATAATTTTTCAGATCCACACCACTTGTAAATACTTACATATTTAAGCTTGATGAATATAAAATGTTTTCATTTGTGTTTTACATGCACCTTGGAACAATGACGAGCTCCTCTATGCCTTTTAGTAAATTGCATTTCATGGTAGAAACACTGAGTATGAATATTCCGTGATGCAGAGGTGTACTACTTCTTCATGATGTGTAATTAGTAATGCTGCTTATGAAAAAGGCCTACAATTAGGAAATGTCTGGTTAGGGTCCCGGTGAGTCAGATGGTTTCCCACAGGCTGTTGGTATCTTGATCCCTATGATTCAGAGACTGGCCTTCTCATAATTTGGTGCCACAGGTGATTGGTTAATGTGAGTCAGGCCTAAAGTGCCATCATAAGAGAGATTGAAAATAATTGAGAATCAAATCGTTGTGTGTTTTCTTTTTGTAAGCCAAACAGGTTGAGAAGTCCCGTGAATGTGTAAGAAGTTTGCTTGGAAAACCCAGAGACAGAGCAGGGCGACTTAGTAGTAGGTTCATTTTTAGTAGCTTATGCCTTGAAGCAAAGGAGACATGTTTGTGTGGATCACACGTCTCAGGATATTGCTGAGAGCTGGTTGCTGCTTGTCTCCTCCCCCTTTTCTGGGGTTTCTTGTCTCTCTTCCTGAGGAACACAGTCTTTACAGTAATACATGTGTTTGGATTACCGTCAGATGTCAGTTCAGGAACTGTAGAATAGAACTCTAATATATGGGTGATTTGTTGCAATGACATTAGATTTAATGTAGTGAATTTTTGCAATTTTCTTAGGGAATAAAACTGTCTCAGTGTTGTGGTGTACATAAAGGAGGAATGGTTGATTGGCATTATCCTAACCAATTAGCAGTTTAGACTAACTCAGGACATGAATGGGAAGCTGAGAAGATTTTATTTAGCTGTATGTGGTCATAGGTTTTTAAATCATAATAAGAAATTAAAACTAATAACAGGATGAGTTGTTGCTAGGAAGGTGGGGAGGTATGAGGGCCCTTAGAGTGGTCTGGAAGCAAACTAATGATATCCTTGAGAGTGGAAAGAAGGCAGTCAAATCATGTTTTGGAGACAGAGCATTGCCAATACATTGGCAATCCTTTGGACCCAGCAGGCAAACAGTCTGAGATGAACGTGATGTGATAGGCTTAGAGAATGGTGCTATAATTTACAAATTGGGACCTTAGTAAGAGTTGTTTTGGTCAGAAAGAGGATGTCTGCTTTGAGGCGTTTGTACTATAGGGTTCTGGGTGTTAAGAACAGCCTGTTATGTAATTGGAAATTTAAATTTTCCATTTATGAAGGTGAATGAGTTTTCTAGGGCTGTTAACAAAATACCACAGGTGGCTTAAAACAAGAGAAATTTGTTCTTTCAGAGGTCTGGAGGCTAGGAGTCTGAAAGGTCTCAGCAGGATCGGTTCCTTCTTGAAGCTTCTGTACTACTTTCTGAACTTCTGGTGGTTGCCAGCAATCCCTGGTATTTTCTTGGCTTATAGCTATATCACTCCAGTCTCTGCCTCTGTCATCACATAGCCATCTTCTCTCTGTGTTTCTGTAACATAATGTGTTAAGTCAGAGGGCCCACGCTACTCCAGTATGGCATCATCTTACTTAGTTACACCTGCAATGACCCTTAGTCCAAATAAGGTCACATTTTGAGGTTCCAGGAAGGACACTATTCAACTTAGTACAGAAGGCTGGAGTTAGAAATCTGAGATTCTGTTGCACAGTATGGATCTGGAAGGCTGAAGGGAATATGGGCTTACCAAAGGAGAGAATTAATCACAAAAGAAACGTGGACTGACTCTCTTACAGGATAGATGAGATGAACAGGTAAGGAAGTCTAGGTAAGGAAGCCATGAGAAGTGTGGGCTGAAGTGTAGTCATGAAGGCAGAACTGCAGCTGGACCTTAAGGGGTAGAAAAGGTTTATATAGGCAGAGCTGGGTCAGAAGCCCTAGAAGCGGGGAGATTAATAACTTGAGCAACAGTGACGACCTGTTTGTAAAGTAGTTGGGTTGTAGCAGTTTTGGCTAGAGTGGGAGTTGGCTAGGTATCTTGACTGTATTAAAACAAAACAAATCATTTTTATTACGGGAAATTTCAGTTCACACAAATTTGGAAGGAAGAGAATAATGAATCCCTGAGTACTCGACTTTGTTCCAGTAGCCAATCCTTTTTCCTATAAATTCTCCTCTCCATTCCTTATCTTGAAGCACACTTCAGACCATTTAGATGATGCGCTTTTGACTAGCCTGTATAACTGAAGGGAAACTGAGGGTTTCTGAGTTGGTAAGAGAAATGATCCAAGGAAATGGGAAGACATTAAGATTTTGAAGCAATGAAAAGGAGAAGAGGGGTAGAGTTTAGTATATAATTGTTTTTATGTTCTGTCATTTTTTTCATTAAAGGTGTGCGGGATTTTTGTTCCAGAAAGTCGGAAAACTTGCAGCAACTGCAGTAGGTGGTGGCTTTCTTCTCCTTCAGGTATGTCAGTTTTAGGTCCTTGCCTCTGCTTTCCTGTCTAGCCCTTGGGATCCTAGAAAGTCAAGTTTAGCTATTTCATTCGTATCCATTTTAATAGAAAATGGAATTTTTCTTTTAGGCATCAGTTTATGGAAAAATAAAATGAGTTTTGAAAGCTAGCATTATATGTTCTTAAGCATACTTATTAAAAAGACAATAATTTTTGAGATACCTCATTATTTTTATCACTTACTCAGATTTCCCATGAAGCATCTCCTCAGCAAAACAAACATTTCACCAATAATGTCATTTATTCATCTTGACCATAATTAAAATTAATACATACAGTATATAATATTCGAAATGTTTATTTGCTTCCTCTGTTTCCTACTCATGCAGTTTTCTTCCCCGGAGGAAATTGTTGTTAGCAATTTCTAATGTTTTTTAAAACTAGAGAACTATAATAATATAGAAAGTGGAAAATTAGACTTAAAAAATCATAATCCTATTTCTAAGGCAGGTGGATTTGAAATTTTAGTTTTGTTCATTTTCTAAGTATAATGCTTAAAAATTCTTTGCAGTTAGAGGATGTTTATCAGGATGTTATTTGGCATTCATGTCTGTTTGGCATGTATTTTTCCAAAAATATCATTCCCTGAAGATCAAATTTAGTAAATCCAAAAATTGAAAATCTCTGGGAATGAATGTAAGCGGCAATTTTAAAGATGCAGAGAACTGTCAGTTGTACCAGATTTTTAAAAAGGTTGATGGCTGCAGAGAGATCAAAATCTAACTTCATGTAAGCCACTGATCATGTAATAACCAGTGTCATTGCCTGAATGCAATGCAGAGGGACTGAATTCACCTGTGTGAAGCACAGATTTTGAGTTGTTTACTGAATAGTCACTTTAGAAATATTTTCTTTCTGTTGTGACATTATTGGAAGTAGTTGCTTATTGCTTGTTTGGTAGAAGTAAAAAGGAATAAAGTTAATATCTAAATTCAGTTCTTTGGATGAATATGTCAACATTTGTTCGGATGAGAATTTTATTTAAGCTGATTTTTGCCATGGGTTTGTATAGAATCAAGAATATATTTAATTCTATAGCTATTTTTGAAAACTCAGTGATCATTTCTGTTTAGTGTAAAAGGGTACTGAACATTCCTAAAATGTTCACAGAATAGAGAGAATTTTATATTTCAGTCTACTCTGCATGCTAGTTTTTCGACGTCTAATTCAGCACTCAGTATACACCATGCCAATTCACATTTTGCCATTGCCACCTCCTACTTCTCTGTGCCTAGTCCACATAATCTTTGAAGTCCCTAAGCAGAGGAACCCAGGACATGTCTGTATCAAATAGATTTTTCCCACAAATATGGCAATCCTTGAAAACTCAGTAGATAGAAACTGAACGAGGAAATAAGAGTAACAAATGACTTTTAGACTATTGGCTAGTATTTCTAGGCCCACTTCCATATTTTTGTTATATTTACTTGGATCTTAAAGTGTTTTTAGTCACTCAACGTGTTTTCTGGTAGATATTTATCACTTGCCATCTTAAAATGGACAGTGGCATATATAATAAATTATTTTTTTGAACTATACAGTCTGTAATTCAAAGGGTCAAATATATGTACAAGGCTTGTTACAGATTAAAGTAATCCTGTACCTCCCTCACTGCCCCGATGTTTTCCTCCCTTGAGGCAACCGCTTTGAACACTTAGCTGACTCTGGGTTTATTTTTCTCTTTCCTCAACAAGGTAATCAGATATTTCTTGATCTTTCAGTTTGAGGTATTGGCTATTGACTTCCAATTATGGAATATGAGAGTTTAGCTATCATTTATTGAACTTCTTTGTTCCCTCCACCCTCTTCCCCTCCATCTGATATGCTTGCCTGTCTTCTGCTTTTCTCGCACCCCCCTCTACATTGTCTGATTATTGTTTCTTCATAATTGTGTTAGATCATTACCTGGAATTCACTGAGCTTCTTGAATATGTAAATTTATGCCTCTAAAATGTTTGGGAAGATTTTGGCCCTATTTGAATACTTATTTTCTCCTATACTTTCTTCTTCTGAATGTGACTTTAACTACATGCATGTTAGGCTTTTTGGTAATGTCCTGAGGTTTTGTTCATTTATTTTCTCAATCTGTTTCAGACTGTAATTTCTAGTGACTTTGCGTCAAGATGACTGAGTCTTTCCTCTGTCATCCGCCTGCTGCCATCAAGCCTGTCCAGTAAATTTATTTCAGATATTTTATTTTCCAATTCTAGAATTTCCATTTGATTCTTTTGACATTTTCTATCCTTGGTGAGATTTCTTATTTTTTCATTGATTACAAGCAGAGTTTCCTTTACCTCACTTAAGATAGTTATAATACCTATTTTAAAATCCTGATTATTCTGTTATCTGGGCCATATCAGGGTTGGCATCTGTGATTTTCTTTTTAACACTACTTTCACATTTTGTTTTATTATACATCACATAACTGGGTTTTATTCTGGGCATCAGGGCTACTGTATTGTAGAGAATAGATTCTATTTTATTTGTCTGAAGAGTGTTGTTTGATTTTAGCAGGCAGTTAATTGGGCTAGACTCTAGTTGCAAACTGTTTCACCCGTGGTGGAAAGCAGTCCTGCTCTCAGTTCTTTTCACCTTGGGCACAGAATGCTTGTTCTGCTCCATGATGTATGGTTCAGGACGTGGGCAGAGTTTACCCATAGAATTTGGGACTCCCCTTCACTAGTTCCCTCCTTTCTGGCAGCTGTTGTTGTCTTGGTTCTTCAGTCCAGGAAGGTGGCGTGTTTTCTGTTAAGTTTTAGCCACCAACAGCTGCATCCTTCCCTCAGGATAAAGCCATAAAAATGGGCAACTCCCCTTATATTGGTCCCTTCCTACATGTTTCAGCTCTCCAAAACATGCTTGCTTTTGTTGACTCTGGAGCCCTTATATTTTAACTAGAGTTTATGGTTTCTATCTACAGTGGACCTATAAGGTTCATCATCACCTCCTTGTCTGTGACCCAAGTTGCTGTGTCAAGAATACCAGGAAGAACTTTCATTTGCCCTTTGATTTGGTCATCATTCTGGTTTGCTGTGGCTGGAGTTTGAAGGGATAGTAGGTGAATAAATACAAGAAGAAATGCAGATTAAATTCTTGTCTGAAGTCATTTACATTGACAGTAGAACCTAAGATTCTTAGTTAAAAATATCAGATATTTTTTAATTTTATGTGTGGTTGTGCATTAAAAGATCATAAAGAAACCTTGATAGAGGTGATGTATGATGATATGCATGGCTTAATTTTTTATTATTTACATGATTCTTTGTATTTTGGGTTTTTTTTAAAGATTTATTTATGCATACAAGAGCTGGGTTGCAGGCCAGAAGTGTGGGGGAGGATTAAGAAGATTCACCAGAGACAGAGTGGGGAGCAGAAGCAGAACAGGCAGATTGACTGAAATATACTGCTGAGGGGAGCAGTGGATGAGGCAGGAGAGGTCTGCTGCGCCATGTGGGAAGCTCCCTGGCGAGGGATCGAACTGGAACTCGTGCTGCAGTGGCTACAGATAGCTTCATAGTGCTGAGACTTAACCCCTTGCACCACCAGGGAGGCCCGTATTTTGTTTATTTTATTAGGAGGGACTAACTTAATGTACGTGGAGACACACCATTGCTCAGATTTTGTAGTGTTTCAGTAGCACCATGTGAGGGGTTTTCTTAGGGCTAATAGGCATTTTGTATTAGTCTTATTAAAGGATTTATGGCATGGAATTTGTAGAGGCCATATTTCTTTAATATTCTACTTTCAAAAGCAATTACCAGAAAATAGTCTTAATTTAAGTCAAGATTTAGAGTTGGTGAAGAGCTTTATCAGCTGCTTTAGATTTCTTTAGTGACCCAAAATCTGATTGGCTTCTGATCTCTTATAATTAAACATCTGTTTAATGAAAATATACTTTTTTATTATCTATTTTGGGTGGTCTCTGTGTCTTTTTGGCAGATTTCTGAATTCCAGAAGTTATGGTATGATTATGTTAAAATTATAAATTTTTGGAACCTTTTTTTCTTAACATGTGTTCATTACGTCTAAGCAATTATGCTTAATGTCTGCTTTCCATAATTGATTTGAGGGTAGGAGTCTGTATCTCTTTTGTTCTTGACTATAGCTTGGCACAGAATGTATTAAATGGAGAAATTAGTGAATGAATTATGATTGCTTATCTAAGCTTCATAGATTTCTTGATAGCTAAATGTTTGTGTAGTCTAAAGCCAGACAAAGACAATACAAAAAAAGAAAACTACAGACCAATCTCCCTGATGAATACTGATACAAAAATATTCAACAAAATCTTGGCCAATAGGATCCAACAATGCTTCCATAAGATAATACACCACGACCAAGTGGGATTTATTCCAGGGACACAAGGATGGTTCAACATCCGAAAATCAATCAATGTAATCCAACACATCAACAAAAAGAAAAATAAAGACCATATGATCATACCAACAGACGCTGAGAAAGAATTTGACAAAGTGCAACACCCATTTATGATAAAAGCCCTTGAAATCCTTGGGATGGAAGGAACATACCTCAACATAATAAAAGCCATATACGACAAACCCATGGCCAATATTATCCTCAACGGTGAGAAGCTGAAGGCCTTTCCCGTAAGATCAGGAACAAGGCAAGGATGTCCACTATCACCATTACTTTTCAGTATAATACTGGAAGTCCTAGCCAGAGCACTTAGACAAGAGAAAGACATTCAAGGGATCCAAATAGGAAAAGAAGAAATTAAACTGTCTCTATTTGCAGATGATATGATAATATATATACAAAACCCTAAAAACTCCATAGAAAAACTACTCAAAATAATAGACCAGTTCAGTACAGCAGCAGGATACAAAATCAATGCACAAAAATCAGTAGCCTTCCTATATGCAAACACCCAATCTGAAGAAGAAATCCATCCCCTTCAAAATCGAAACCAAAAAATACAAATATCTGGGAATAAATCTAACAAAAGACATAAAGGACTTATACAAAGAAAACTACAAAACTCTGTTGAAAGAAATAGAAGAAGACACAAGAAGATGGAAAGGCATCCCCTGCTCATGGATTGGAAGGATTAACATTATCAAAATGGCAATCCTACCAAAAGCAATTTACAGATTCAACGCTATTCCAATAAAAATC
>PVIJ01024034.1:0-13104 GCA_004024925.1 Scalopus aquaticus
AAGGTCATTCGAATTCCTTGGCTTTCTTCTCCTCCCTCCCCCTGTCCTGTGGAAAATATGCAGTTGAGGAAAAAGGTTATAGTTTCACTTGTGACTTTGAAAGGTTTTTCAGTTTTTAGCAGAATTGAAGTCCCTCAAAATCCCCAAATCAGAAGGTAAAAAAGACAGCAGGATGAGGGGGCGGGGGCTGAAAAAAAAAAAAAAAAAAGACAGCAGAGCCCGTGAGGAAAGAATCTCCAGAACAAATAAAGATTGTTCTTTCCAAAACTCCATCTTGCGGTCGAGCGAGGTCAGGACACCAGCGTGTACGTTTCCGGAGCCAGGCTAGTCTCCGTTCGTTTGCGGGTTAATCTTTTATTATCAGAGAGACACGCAGGCACCCACAGACACGCCCTGCCGCTCCGGCCCCATCAGAGCCCTCTGCAAATGTTTGCCCAGTGAGGCTTGTCTCCCGAGACGTAAAACCAAAGACGCTGTCTTGCTGTCACCATAACCAGCTCTGTCCTTGACCAAACTGTGACCTTGGCTTATATAACTTGTCCCTGAATGTCCCTTTTGTCTCTGGGTGAAAGGCCACCATTCATATTATATATACATATATATTTTGTATGACTTTTATTTATTATGACTTTTATTGTCTTAATAATCCAAGATAAGCCAGGTAAGCAGGTTAGTTGCTTGTATCTGGGTGGTAGTAGCTGATGTGGTAAAAAGTGGAAGGTTTCTGGATATATTTATTTAAAAAACATTTTTAGATGGATGATGTTCTTTTTTCTCCCACCACCATCCCTTTTAGCCCCTTGTCCCTTACTTCTCCCCACTCCTCTTAACCTCAGAGCCCTCGCTATGTTTATTAATGTCCACTAGTTTTTGTATTTTATTGGTCAAGTCATCTGCTGTGTGAATGCCCAGTGTTTGTCATTCTGACCTGCTTTACTGCCCGTCACTCCCTCCACCTCCTTCCATGTGGCTGTCACTGTCTGCATTTCATCTTCCCTTATGATGAATAGTATCCCAGAGTGTCAACAGACCATATCTTCTTTTTTAAAAAAAGATTTATTTCTATTTATTTATGCATACAAGAACTGGGGTGTAGGCCAGAGGTACAGGAGATGGGAGGATATACCAGAGATTGAGTGGGGAGCAGAACAGACGGATCTACTGAAATGCACTGCTGAGGGGAACAGCGGGTGAGACAGGAGAGGTCTGCTGCGCCATGTGGGAAGCTCCCTGGCGGGGGATCGAACTCGTGCTGCAGTGGCTGCGGCTAGCTTCATAGTGCTGAGACTTAACCCCTTATGCCACCAGGGAGGCACCAGTAGTCTTGATCCAGTAGTCTGTGGGTGGACATTTAAGCTGTTTCCCTGGCACAGCTACAGCAAATAGTGCTGCAATAAGCATTGTATTTGCATTGATAGTTCCACATCCTTTGCAGAGATGCCCAGGAGAGCGCTTGCTGGCTGTTCATACACCGTATTTGTTTTGATTCTAAGACATACATTCTTTTTTACAATTTAACTCTGGAGGGGTTAAAGTGAGGTGGGAGTGGGGAAAAAAATCAATTTAACTCTGAAGTCAGACTGTTTTTTTCTTTTAAGTGATATAAGAAAGTACCATGCCATTGATTAATTGGCTGTGTACATGGCCCCCTTGCATCTTCAAAATGATCACTTTAGCTGCGCGGGACTCCAGTGAATGGGCGCCCTCAGCCAGTTCTTCTGATTATGAACCAACCTGTGCTGAGTGCTGGCGACGTGCTAGGCCAGCGTGGGGCTGGGTGTTTGCTGCCTGTTTGCTCACTCATTCAGTTCATCCAGCAAATATTTGCACGGTACGCTGCGTGCCCCAACTCAGGGCAGCGTGGAGGATGTAGCATGGTCTCACTGCTTAGCTCTGCAGAAAAGCACTCAGTTGCTGGTCTGTCTTCAGTCTGCCCCCCAAGTCTTCAGCCTTCCCGCTCAGCCTGGGATCAGCAAAAAGTCATCAACCCTCAACCTCTGCCTCGACCAGGAGAGTGGAATGGGGTATCTGTCAGCCCTGATCTTCTGGGGCCAAAATCAAGGCAAAACAGGTCCCCTTTTAACAATCTGTCACGTATTGATACCCTGCCCACAGATCTCAGGTTCTCAACCCCAATTCCTAAGAGAGAATCTTATTGACTCAGCGCCATCCTGTCTTCCATGATGCAGTCATCTATGGCTCTGGGAGTGAGGGGCTTGGGGTCTCTGGAACAGACAAAGTGGAGGGGTAATAAACAAGCTTATCCCCCAAACAGGCTTACAGTAGGCAAAGGCACAGCTGTGTCACTGGACACAGCTGTCATTTCCTTGTCTGGCTCCCTCACCGGATGTATCTAAGGCATTAGACCAATGGAAAGTGAAGTTCAAAGGACCTTCTGAACCAAAAAATTCTACTTCCCTCTTAATGCCTGATTCTGGAAACTCCTTCCATAAGGCTAAGGGCTTTTCTCTCAAATAAGTGAAAACACTTTGTATGCAAACACGCTTAAAGAGGCAAGACGATGACTAATTTATACTAAAGTGTGGGTGTCTGATAGGGAGGTTCCTTCCCAGCATTTTATATGGGAAGACCTGATAGCAATGGTTGCTGAAGGAGACAGGTACATCATGGGACTGAGAGTGGAGAACAGTATGAGGATACCAGAGAATAACTTTCCCAGACCCTGTTGAGATTCATGTCATCCTTAAGTGTGTTAATGGTGACCCGTCTGACTTCTCAATACAGCTTGGCTGTGGCTGCCATCCCAGAGGGGCTTCCCATCGTTGTCATGGTTACACTGGTCCTGGGAGTACTGCGGATGGCAAAGAAGCGGGTCATTGTGAAGAAGCTGCCCATTGTGGAGACTCTAGGTGAGGGACACCAGCTGGTTGAATTCTTATTAATGGGAGTGAATGGGTGTCTGAGCCATGTTTGTTGAGTGCTTCCTAAGCCTGAGAGTTGAGGGGGATGACCTCTTTTCCCTACAAATGCTGATGCCTCCTTGGACCAGGGTGCTGCAATGTTGTCTGTTCTGATAAGACGGGAACCCTGACTGCCAACGAAATGACCGTCACCCAGCTTGTCACATCCGATGGGCTCCACGCTGAGGTGAGTCCATGCAAATTTACAAGGTTCTGGATAGAGAGGCATGCCCTGGAGACCGTTTCCTTCCTAGAGAGCACGTAGCATGGTCTCGATTAGCAATTAGGATCCCACCAATGAAGGTTTTTGCGCAATCTCCTCACTACAAATAGGAAGATGACAGATGTACGGTCACCTCCTTTATTTTTTATCTTTTAATACTAAGTATATAACAAAATTGAGAAGCTAGAAAACAGTGACCCATGACCTCCCAAAATAAGCCAACCCCAATTCTCCATCTCTGCTTTTAGTCCCTCTCCTGTGCATTTGGCTCAGTTGTAATCTGCTGCATTTTACACAAAGCTCTCCAGGCCCAGGCTCAGCAGCACATAGCCCATAGGCTGTAGCCGCTTTTGTGGAATTTTGCTGCCCCCAGAGATACCCTTTCTTGTTTCATGTAGTCCATCATTTCAGCAGAGTTGAGAAGCCACCACCGATCGTGTGGACTATACTGACATATTTGCAAGGAAAACTTTGCCCACCCGTTCTAGAACATTCCATGCTGTGGCTTAACTTGCCTAATTATAAATGCTACAGGCTGCAGAATACCCCACTGTGGCTTACTGAATCAGCAGTGTTCAGATGAATTGCTAATCCCGCAGGGACCACCTTCTCGCTCGCAGCCGGGTCGGTGGGTGGGATTATGTCCTGGGGGTGGAACGCCAGCAAAGACATAATGGGGCAGCATGTTTCTGACTCCTGGTGACCATTCATTCCTGTGCCACTTTCCCCGCAGGTCAGCGGAGTTGGGTATAATGCCAAAGGGACGGTGTGTCTTTTGCCAGCAAAGGAGGTGGTTAAGGAGTTTGCCAATGTCTCGGTGGGGAAATTAGTGGAGGTAAGTGCCCAGTGTCATAGTGAAAATCGCATTTAAAATGGAGTTGCGGGGGTGCTCTCTGCAAAGAGAAGGGCCAGCTGAACCAACTGGTTCTTGCTGACAACAGGCCATGCTCCAGGGTCGGATTGTCACCGTGGCCAACTTAGGTGATGACTCAGGTGAGAGGTGGAGACTTGTGCCCGGGCACCCCCCCCCCCGCCCCACTGGAGGTCCCTCTGTGTTGGGGCGTGAGCATGCAACCGGTGCTTTGGACACGTGTGTGGCTGAGTGCACCCTCTCTTCACGGGGAGCGTGCCCTCTGTGAGTGTGAGGCACCCACTTGCTAGGTCCCCCCACCCTGATGGTGCCACTTAATTCCACAGCAGCCCTGGGGGCCGGCCCCGTCAGCTCAGCTGTGCAGAGTAGGAACGGGCTCGGGGAGGTAACATGAGTGCCCACGCACCCCAGCTGTGAGGAAGGAAGCAGGGCCCTCCCCACTGCCCCCCCAATCTGTGTGCGTGTCTGTTTCTATCTTTATTTTTGGGTGAAAGATATCGTTTACCATGGACTTCACCCTTTAAAGTGTGCATTTCTGTGGGTCCAGATTCACAAAGTCACGCAGCCATCACTGCTGTTTAACCCCTACCGCCCCCAACAGAAACCCCAACCTCTTGCGGGTCGCTCATGTCGCCCACACTCGGCCGCCACTTCCGCTCTCCCCGCCTTCCCTCTGTTTTACTGCTGGAACAGCCGATAAATGTGTCAGGGGGTTGTTATGGAGAGTGGGTTTGTCTTAGAGGGTGACTCTTGTCCCGACTTGCCCCCTAGCTGCAGTCTCTGAAGCCTGGGGTCCCTGGGGGGGACAGCCCATATATTAACTGGACACCTGGAAACCCCCCATTTTAGGCCGGCTGTGTCGCCAACAACGCTGTCATCGGGAAGAGCTCGGCGATGGGGCAGCCCACAGAAGGGGCCCTGATGGCCCTGGCCATGAAGGCGAGTGACCGGCGTCCAGGGCGCGGGGACCTCACTCCCGTCCGCGTGACAGGGGCGGGACAGCTCTGTCATCCCGAAGGATCCTGGGCCGTGGGCCGGCTGCTGCCCGGCGGGGAGAGATGTGGTTTTCAAAGTTCTGCAGGCCCGACCCCTTTCTGGCCGTTCTCGAAGAAGCCTCTGGGCATCCCCCTGGCTCAGACCTGAGGGAGTGTGGGAAGACAGAGGAACAAGCCTCACCTCTGGGCCCCAAACAGTTCCTGCTGTCCCCCACTGCATCCCCACGGGAGAGGTCCCTTTTAATACACTCAGTCAATTCCGGGGGCATGCAGCGCGCCCCCAACTGCCCCGAGACTGACGGCTGGGCGGTGGATCAGTGGGTGTGTATGCTGCACAGGAGAGGGCCCGTCAGGTTCTCCCCCTCCCCCATCTAGGGGAAGCCCCACTTTGGGTGCTCCCCCTGTGAACCCCCAGCTCCTGTCATTCCATCCTGCCCAGCTCCCTTACTGCCTCCAGGGCTGGGGCCCTCCCATCTGTCCTTCCTTCACAGCCATCTTGGACAAGTTCACGTCTCTTTCCACTTCTGTAGAAGCCTCTGCTCACCCATGGCTTCACCCCTGCACTGTCCTGTGTCCGTCTGTCCCTCCCTTCCCTGAGAGGGGACCCAGGCCCCTCCTCTCTGCCCGGTCCTGGGTGAAGTTCCAGAACCAGTGGTGGGTGAGAGATGAGTGGCCAGAAGGAAGACCCTTTTACTCAATCCACGTAAGCAAGTGCCTTAAGGCTGTTCCACGTATTCTTGTCCTTTCACAGAAGAAAATACTGTCCAGATTGTCAGTGACACAGAATTAAGCGTACTGCCCCCTTTAAAACCAACCTCTCCTGTCTCACCCCCCCCCAGCAGTGTTTTTCAGTAGATCTGCCTGTTCTGCTCCCCACTCTGTCTCTGGTGGATCCTCTTACCACTACCCCACTCCTGCACCTCTGGCCTACACCCCAGCTCTTGTATACATAAATAAGTCTTTTTAAAAAAATAATAAAACCAACCATTGACCACTCCCATGCTCTTTGGGGGAGGGCCCACTTACCCACCTCTAGCAGGAGCGAAACCCTGGTGTCTCAACCCACCCTGTTCCCACCACTGCCTTGCAGCCAAGAGCAGAGGTTCTAGAACATCCTTTCCTCTGCAAGTTCTGAGTGTACTCTGGCAGGTGTTCACTGCAACATGTGACACAGACAGGGAGCTGAGGGCTTTGAGTTTCTCATTCTCTCCTATCTAGGAGGGTGGGCGGGGTCTTTACGTTTTGTCCATTATGACTCTGTTGTTAGTTTCTTGGAGCAGCTGAACAAAAGTACCAGCAACTGGGTACTTAGAACAATAGGAATTTACTGAGTCTGGAGGCCAGAAGTTGAAAGACAGGCGTGGGTGGGCCGGCTCCTTCTCCAGCTTCCGTTGTCTGTCCTCCCCGGTGTCCTTGGCTGGCAGCCTCACCACTGTCGTCTCTGCGAGAGGGTTCACCAGAGACAGAGTGGGAAGCAGAACAGGCAGATCAACGGAAATACACTGCTGAGGGGCGCAGCGGGCAAGGCGGGAGAGGTCTGCTGCGCCATATGGGAGTCTCCCTGGCAGAGTGTCGAACTTGCGTCGCTGCTGCTGATAGCTCCACAGCGCAGCACTTAACTGCTGCATCACCAGGGAGGCCCAGGAGTTCAGTTTTTTTAGAAATTGCTGCATCTTCACTGGGCATGTTCTTCCTGTGGAAACCCCAGTGGGGAGAGGAGACAAAGTGGGGTTCTCTTTATGCGATTGGGACAGGAAAAAAGGGACAGTTTTTCCAGGCTGAGCATTGGGAAGCAAAGGTCCTTTCTCTGTTAGCTACAGGCCTGAGTTTCTTGTCTTCCCAGGATGGTTTGAAGAATGAGTAACTTAAGTGGACTGAGCCATACACAGACATTGGTTTGGGACAGCTCACTGAAGCACCCCATTTTATTATCCTAGATGGACTTGAGTAATGCTAAAGATTCATATGTGAGAAAGAAAGAGATTCCCTTCAGTTCGGAGCAGAAGTGGATGGCGGTAAAATGCAGCCCCAAAACTGAGGTAAGTTTGCGGCTCTGCTCTCCACCCTCCCCCCACCCCCCGCCAATAACGCTGATCACAGACATCCAGGAGGAGAGTTTCAAGTTGCCAGCTAGTTCCACGAAAATGCAGTTGATAGCAAGTAAGCCTCTGACCTCGCTCGGGCCCGCTTGGGAGAATTCATCTGAAACAGCAGCTCTCAGAGGGAGAGCCCCGGGGCCCGCAGCCTCAGTGTCGCCTGGAATTTGTTACAAAGGCGGATTCCCAGACACCGCGGGGTGGGAGCCAGGCCTGTGCCTGCCGCCGGGGGTTCTGATGCTCAGGCTGACTCGCTGGCCCAGAGCACCACGACGGAGGAATTGCAGCCGGAGCCACTGCACACCCCTGCCACCAGCGCTGCCCCCGCTGCTCGCTTGGGGGTTCTTCCTTGGCCTCTGTGTGCGGAGTTCTCTACCCGCGTGAGCACATTTAACCATCAGGGGGGTCCAGGAGGCACATCCCTATATCCACCACAAAAATGTGTCAACGCTGAGCTCGCCTGTCCCTCCCTGCGCACACGCGTGTGTACGTCACAGTGGCCAGAGCTGCATTTGCCAAGCGCGCCAAGACTGTCCCGGGCAGGGACTCGGCAGACTTGGGTATTGTTAAATTGTCTGCAGCTTTTCAAATTTTATACAACGGGAAAAATGTTCCAACGGGGGGTTTTACTGCCTTTCAAGTCCCCCTCTCTTTCTGGAACCGGTCACGTCAGGCCCAGGCTGAGAGTTCTCCCCTCATGCAGGCAGCTCGTTCCAGCTCCTGGCCGTGAGAGCTGGACTCCGTAAGGGGTTGTGGGTTTTTTAATGTTGTAGTACCTTCAAATATCTACGCCCAGTGGTAATGGTAATACATGCTGATGGGGGAGAAACCTTAGAAATGTGACTAAAAAACGGAAGCTTTTAATTCTGCCTCCTCCTTGCCCTGCCCACCCCTGCCCGAGGTCTGGGGCCGTGTGTGAGGTTGTAAACGTGCACACCCAGCCCTGGCGCACTCTCCAAGCCGGTCACGCTCGTGCGGCGCGTCAGAGTGCTGGCAGCTGGCTCTCCCCTCCCAGTGCTCTCCTGGACACCTTTCCAGGCTCGCTCCCTGCCCCCGGGAGCAGGCAGGTGCTATGCTGATGCAGGGGCTGCAGTTCCGCACACTCTCCTGGCACCTGCTCCGTGGCGCACCAGGTCTCCAGGAGACAGTGTAGTAGAAACACAGGGAGAGGGTCAGCGGCATGCTTGGTGCTGGGCAAGCGAAATAGCAGTGGTGGCCGGACGCCAGAGACAGGAGTCTGACCAGGAGACCCACTGTCAATCGCCCACCTAAGGGCGTAACGCTGGCTGGGAGACAAGTCATTCACGAAACCACAGCTGCCCCGAGTGACGGTAACAAGGGGACCTAATGGGGAGCAGGGTGGCGTGGGCCACAGACCAGCCTCACTCCTTTCATGGGCTGCTTCCCGGACTCACCTGCCTAGGAATGATGACGGTCCCTGTTGGCGCCGGGAGCATCCGGTGACAACAGATTGTCTCCTTCTGTCTCTCCCAAGGAGCAGGAAGACATTTACTTCATGAAGGGGGCCTTTGAAGAAGTGATCCGTTACTGCACCACGTACAACAACGGGGGCATCCCCCTGCCTCTGACGCCCCAACAGAGGTCCTTCTTCCTGCAGGAGGAGAAGAGGATGGGGTCGCTGGGCCTGCGGGGTCAGTACGTGCATCCCCAACACCCAGCTTGAGTGTGCATGTACACTGAGTTTCAGCAGGCTCGTGCGGGGGTCCCCAGTCAGTAAGGCGGCCAGCCCTGCAGAGCTCCAGCCCAGCCTCCAAGTGGTGCCACCAAGGCACAATTTGCCACAGAGGAGAAGGGCTAGCAGCCTCCTGCCTGCATCTGTGAGGAGACAGTTGTGAGGGTCACCAGGGGCGTGGTGGGCAGGGGAGCACAGACCTCTGAGTGGCCTGTGCACTCTTAGCTGTGTTCTGACCATGCAGGAAGGAGGCGCAGCTGGAGGCTACTTGGCCACGGCCCTGTCCATGGTGACACGGGGAGGTCTGATCTCTCACCCCATCTCCCAGCGCTCATGCCGCAGACAGTCAGGGCCAAGGCCAGCCCCAGAGCCCTCTCGCCACTGTGCCTGTCACACATTTTCTTAACCTTTGGTGGCTGCTGCGGGTCACAAAAAGTGTGCACAGAGCAAACCAAGGACGCATAGGTCGACTCGGGCATGCTTGGGGGTGGGGTCCCAGACTGCAGTGTTTCGGCGAGCGGCTGTCCCTAGTGTCTCTACTTGGTGCCCTCAACAGCTGCAGCCCCACGAGCAGTGTTTCCAGTCCCCGATTCCACGCGGGCAGTGGGCGTCCACGCAGGGCTGGGGCTAATAGGCCTGTGGACCTCTGGTCTCTCCTAGTGCTGGCCCTGGCCTCTGGGCCCGAGCTCGGGCAGCTCACCTTCCTGGGTCTCGTTGGAATCATCGACCCTCCGCGGGCCGGCGTGAAGGAAGCTGTCCACGTCCTCTCCGAGTCAGGCGTGTCGGTGAAAATGATAACCGGAGACGCTCTAGAGACCGCCTTGGCCATCGGTAATGGGGAGGGGGTGGAAACCTCCCAGCCTTCACAGCAGGGCATTACCAGGGTCCATCCTGCAGCTTAGAAAAGAGGCAGAGATTCGCAGGCCGGTACTCTGCCTTCAGAGACATTTGCTTGTAAAATGTCAGCAGGCTCCCCAAGGGGAAGGGACCTCAGTCCACTGAGAACCTACTGTTTGCCAGGGGCTATTCCCCACCCCCTCACCTTATCCTCACAGGCGGCAGCTGCCTGGTTCCTGCCACTAGCTGTGTGGCCTGGGCAGAGCACAGTCCGCGCTACCCCTCGGCCTCCCCCTGCCTGGACTGTGCATCGCTGCTGTGAGGGTCGTCTGTCACCCCTTGGTCCTCCCCCCGCCATCGCACGGCAGCTGGGCACCAAGGCAAGAGAGCAGACTGGATTCAGGCAGAACCACAGGAGGTTCCAGGTGGCCACTTGCAGCCCCAGGACCCGGGGGCAGTCACGCCCCTCAGCCACCGCATCTTTCCCGCGGGGAGAGTATGGCTTCGGGCGCAAGGCGATTCTGTGGCTGGGAATGCAATCAGGTAGCACAGTAGGGCCTCAGTAACAGGTGTGCATCCTGGTTTTATATGTGCTAAGGCAGGAATAGTGTCAGTGGGGAGGTGGGGGCCCCAGAACAGGCATTCAGAGGGGTCCTCCTGCCACAGGAAGGCACATTGGCCTGTGCAACGGGAAGCTGACAGCGCTGTCTGGGGATGAGGTGGAAAGCATGGACAAGGGCCAACTGGCCAAGCACATCACAGAGGTGGGTCCCCCTCACTTTCCCCCTCCTGGGGCCAGCAGATTGTGGGGGACAGGAAGGCGGGGTCTCCCAGGGCCAGCGGCAGGAGTAGGGTGGAAGGACGGTCCAGCCCCTTGTGCACTGACCGCTGCTGTGCCTTTGTGCCCAGGTGTCTGTCTTCTTCAGGACCAGCCCGAAGCACAAGCTCACCATCATAAAGGTAGGCCATGGGCCTGTGCCCACCGAGGGGAAGTGGAGGGCCTGAGCTGGCGCAGCTGCGGCCGTCTGCCAGGGTCGCTGCTCCTCTGGGGCTGAGGGCCCAGGCTGCTGTGCCAGGCTGCCTGTCCGGCCGTGGGGAGGGCAGAGCAGGCAGCTCCCTTGGTGAGGTTAACTGCCCACACCGCCGTTTGTGGAACGGGCTCCATGGTGTGCTCAGTGGCAGGGCTGCTGGCAAGTATCAGCTCTACATGTCCAACTAAAGCTGCCATACACACCAAAGACAGAACAAGAATAGGGGGTGGAGAGGGAAAGCAAAGAGGCCAGCCTGTACCCCTCAGAGCATCCCTGTACCCTAACCCCTGGCCTTCCTGCTCTCAGTATGCGAGATGACGGGCTGGCAGGAGGTGCAAAGGAAGTCCCTGTGGGGCTTGTGGCACAGTGCCGGGCACACAGCTGATGCCCAGCAAAGAGCTGCTGTGGTTTCCCCAATGCGCAGCCCCAGGGAGGAAAGCTCTGGAATGCAGGAGCCTGGTCTTCCCACACATGGAGATGTTGAAAACGTGTTCTCTATCTTTACTCATAGTTGTTTTTTGTGTTACTTAGGGGCTTTTATTCCAGAGTAGACCTATGTGCAGTTATTCTGCAGAGAAGACATTAACACTCAGGGGACCTTGCGGTTTCAGGGGACAAACTGCTGATTATCACTAATAATGGCAACAGGGCCTTTGCCAGGTGCCCAACTCCGTCTCCTCCAGAGTCCTGAGGGGCTAGCCCCTCACTTTGCACACAGAGAAGTTGAGGTTGACAGCTAGGGGGGCTTGCCAGTCCCCACAGCCCAGTTCTGCCCGTGCACTGGGCCTGCCGACGCTGGGGTCTCCAGGGCACGGTCTCTGCCCTCTGCCCAGTGAGAGGCACCTGAGGCGGGAAGGAGGACCTAGGAGGCAGGTCCTCGGCAGCAGGACTATACTAACCTCCTCTGCCCACAGGCTTTGCAGGAGTCGGGGGCGATTGTGGCCATGACGGGGGACGGGGTGAACGACGCGGTCGCCCTCAAGTCGGCAGACATCGGGATCGCCATGGGGCAGACGGGCACCGACGTGAGCAAGGAGGCTGCCAACATGATCCTGGTGGATGACGACTTCTCAGCCATCATGTCAGTTCCTCCTTAGGTTTTTTTTTTTCGTGCCCAAAACACCAGAAGTAACCAGCTCCCTGCTGGTCAGCTGCTGTGGCGCTGCAGGGGATCTGCTGAGAAAGGTGTCAGGTGTTTGGTGGCCCCTAAGGCAGGGGCACGGGGGCCTGTGAGGGACACACAGCACGTGGGGCCTGGGGGGGCGGGTCAGGCGCCGATGGACAAGCCCGGGGTGCCTGTGAGGAGGGGCTTCCTGGCCACTCAAAATCCCATCAGGGAGAACAGTTTGGGACGCAGAAATGCTCACCTGGGGTGAGGCCTGGAAAGGTGAGTGCGTGGACTCAGTGTTCCGCTGGTGCCTGAGCCGTTGGACGGGACAGTCTCACTGACGTGGACAAGACTTCTAGATTCTGGGGTGACTGAAAGCTGTGCTGATCTCTCGAGCTAATTCTAGAATTTATTCCAGTGAATAGCAGTAATGTGGGAGAGAACTAGCAAAAACCTGACAAATGGCTTTAGAAAGAAGTCTTTTTACGGATGAATTTGTGCTAAGACTCCTTAATTTACCTTCCTCTTTGCTCAAAAAAAAAGGTAGTTAATCTATAGCTCTGTGGTTTTCATTCTTTTGTAGTTTAAAAACTTGGGGGATTAGACAGTTTCCTACTGTGTTAGTGACGCGAGATCAAATTCAAAGGACTTGTCCAGAGCATCTGCAGAAAGCGGTCGGGGGTGTCTCCACCTCCCAGATTCTGTCCCTTGCTGCCCCGGCCCCACCACTGACCTTCAGGCCTGTTGGGCTGGCAGTGACTCACCAGGAGCCTCAGGCACTTCGGGGAGCCCTGGCGAGGATGGGGCTCCCTGGAGTGACCCACAGTTTAACTGGAGCCGCTCTGAGCAAACAAGCTCAGAAAGGCTGGTGTGGCGCTGGCAGCTGCTGGTGTGTCCCTGAGCAGGACGGCTGCGGGGTGGGAGAAGCAAGGCGTCACCTTTGGGTGATGGCACCGGCTGGATCTCCCACTGGCGAGCCTCTGAGAATAAGCTTCTTTCTCCTCTCTCACAGGAACGCAGTGGAGGAAGGCAAAGGGATTTTCCATAACATCAAAAACTTTGTCCGATTTCAGCTGAGCACGTAAGTAGAGGCCAGCACCCTGAACGCCATCGAGGGCTGCACCCACCGACCCCGCTGACAGCGCCCTGTGTCCGACACATGTCCCGCAGGAGCATCTCTGCCCTGAGCCTCATCACACTGTCCACCGTGTGCGACCTGCCCAGCCCCCTCAACGCCATGCAGATCCTGTGGATCAACATCATCATGGACGGGCCGCCGGCGCAGAGGTGAGGCTGGGAGCCCTGCGGCAGGGCCAGTACCCCTCCGCT